>JANZLD010602717.1:0-12415 GCA_026413575.1 Erythroxylum carthagenense
CTCCTTTGGTCGTTATGGTTTGACTGATTATACTTACACATGGATCCTGGCTTTCGGGAACTTCCCGGAACAAAAAAAATTTTGTTTTTCGCACTGTGGGCATGTGATGCTCACACCGGGATTTTCCTACATTTCTCTCTCATTAGAAATTTATTGTGTTATCTTAGGTTAATTCATTTGGATTTTGTGTATAGATAATCGAATTTTTGTTATTTTTCGGTTATTTGTGTACGAATCCATTGGGTATTATGAAAAGATGATTGAATTGTTTATTTGTAAACCGTTTGCTAGAATTTCAATATAATTTGTAATTATTAGGTTGAAATTCATGTGCAGTGACTAATGATTCGTAATCATTAGGGATAACATAACCTAGGTTAAATGACAATCGTACATGGTTGTTGCCTTGATTAATCAATTTTTCTAATTCATAATGCTACTACCTAATTAAATCTAGAGATCATATCCTAGGTTATTCGGTAGTTAAGTTTAATTAATGATCATATCTTGATTAAACACTACCTAAGGGAAAACTCAAGTTAGTTATTAACCCATAATTAATAGTTGCTAGGAGAGGTTACAGAACAACAAATCAATGAAATATGTTTAATTACGGTGTAGGCCAAGACTGAACCAAAGAATTAGATCCCTACTGTCCCCACTTTTATCATTTTTTACATGTTTTCTTTAATTTGATTTCATTAGGTTTATTTTATTTTATTTTCTTATTTCAAAGTCCAAAACCCCTTGTTAAACCTAAACACCAGTTACTTCCATTTCAAAAACTTTACACACACTCTCTGTGGGATCCACCTAGACTCACCACTGCCATAGTAGTAAGTCTAGTTATTTTATTTTAACTAGTGTTATGATGTGTTGTCAGTTTTGATAGATGTTTAAGTGTATTTTTGAGTATTTCTTAGATGATTATCAGGTATATAGGCTTAGAATTATGCTATTATTAGTGATTGTTTATATTCTAAATGTTTGTATAGTTTTGACCATGATCTGGATGTTAATTTTATGTTTCAAGAAGTGTGCGATGTGTGTTTGAGTGTATGGAAACAGGAAATTGAAGGAAAGAGAAAAATTGGAAGTATGAAAGCAGGTCACAATCGTGACTTGCTTGCCACGATCATGACAGAAGCAACCCAATACAGGCCACGATTGTGACTTATTAGCCACGATCATGACAGAAGCCAAATTGTAAGTGTCATGATTGTAACTTACTGGCCACGATCTTGATAGGCACGATGACAGATGCAGGGACTGTTTATGAACTCAACTTTTTTAGGGTTATTTTGGAAATTTCTACTCGAGTAAAACCTAGTCTTTATGTTAAAAAGCCTTAGGACTATAAAAGACAAAATAATGACCTAATCTAAAAGAACCTCCACTTTTCTACATTGGAAAATAAGCAAAGGAAGAAGGGAGAAGAAGAGAGATGAGGAGGCAGCCAACGCCGACGCCTCCATTCTAGTCCATTACAAGTTATATTTCTCTTCTATTTTGTTATTTCTTTCATTTTGATGTAAAAGATGGATGTGATGATGATGAATTTGGGTTTAAGGATGTTTTAAACTCTTTTAAAGATTTTTTTTCTTAAACCAATGTTAATTTGATTACTTTTGATGTTAATAAGATGGGTACTATGATTGTTTGTTATATTTGCGTGCTTTGATAATAAATCAAGAGAGTGAATTGATAGCAAAATGAGTAGATTAGGTAATGAGAGTTAAACAATCTAATAGATTATGTAACAATCAAATCGATAATCTATAATTGTGGGCTTTTTGTTAATTGAGAGATTACAAATTCTATAAGTCAATTCAATTAGGGTTTATGATTTAAGGTTAAATGATTATAACTCGAGAGATAGTAATAACCTTTCAAACTTTTAAGACCGATATTAGATTAACTCAAAAGTGATTAATTTAACATTAGATGATAGGAAAAATATCCTTTTCTCATAATTGGTCAACCTTCCTTGTGTGAATTTCCAATTGTTAATTAGTTGTGCTTAATTTGATTTCTTTATGTGAATTTTACAATTTCATTTTCAATCAACCCATATTTAATTGCTTAATTTCCTGCTCATTTTATTTTCATTTTAATTACACTTTTAGGCCTTAAACAAATTAGTGAGTTCATTAATTCCTCGTAGGATCGACGCCTCACATACTACACTTATGACCTATGCGCAGAATATTCAAGGTTTTATAAGATTAAAACTTGCTTAATAATGGTATATTGTAATTTAGTGATAATATCGATTAACTATGCATAATGAGTTTGATTAGATTAAATTATGCATCGATAGTTGGTAGGTATCTAATTAGATATACAATTATTCCCCAAAAGAGGGTATAGATATATTAGGTTAATTGTTATTGCAACCTTGATAACTAATTAAGGATGATAATTGGATTGCATATAAGTGAATCTCGAACCCCTCATGTTTGCTTTATTGATTTCTTTTATTAGTTATTTACTTTTTATTAATTAGTTAGTTTAGATATGTTTAATCAACTCTTTGGTTCTACTTTGTTTTTGAAACTGAAATTAACATGATTAATAACTAGTTTTATATGGCGTTGATATTATATAATCATTGTAATTTCAAAAAGTTATCTATGATTGACTCTATGCATTTACAAATATAAAGATAGATTAAAATTTTTATGTTTGTTATTGAAGAGCTAGTTTAACTATTTTTTTAATCTTGGTCTTCTTCTATTTTATTTTCTTTAATTATGACATCTTTCATTTACTTCATATAATTGTTATAAGATAGGATATTGAAGAGAGACAATATAGATAAAACATTAATTTAATATTGAGATTGAATAAACATATAGAAAAATAGAGTAATAAGGAGAGAAGAGATGGCCACATGTCACTAAGATAATCAAGTTATGGATATGGAGTATGAACATTATAGACGTCTTCTTGGTTAGTGCCTTTATGATCGACCAAAATGGTTAGGGGAAGCAGAAGGTGTCTCTCTATGATACATAAGGATCTTTATATCTGGTAACACAAATAGAGGATATTTTAGTTTATATGAAGAAGATTTTAAACTGTGATATAGGCAATTGGGAGGCATATTAACTGTGCAGCATGTATCAATAACTAGTCCATATATATATCAAAGTTAATCCAAACTTGAAGTATGAAGAGGAATCAAACTATATGGCTACCTATGTCGGAAAGCAAGTTATGAAAAATGATCCTTTCTCATATATATATAATCTAGGATGTAAGAATCACCTAAACATTTTTGTGGAAGGAAAAAGGAGCAATAAGAGTTAGTAGACCAATGGAACCACCTGATTTCCTAAACTAGCCTTAATTTTATTAACCACCACAGAGCAATATGATGTAGGAGATTTTTATACAATTCACGTCTTTCATTGATGCACAGTTAAAACATGTAATATAGATAAATAAGTCATGTATCCATGACTTAATGACTAGATAAAGGGCATTGTTATTTAATGCATTAATTTATAATTTGGAGATATAACTAGGCCAACTGGCTAAGGTGGTCAATGTAGGAGGTCAAAGTAAGCTTTCAAGTAATACGTCAAGTGTGTGCAATCATAATAAGGAGTGGTAAAAAATTCAATATGAGGTTGCAAAAGATAAGTAAGGGTAGAAGTTAGGGAAATCTTTGGAATAATTTATAAAAAAGATAGCAATAAAGACTAGTGCCAATCTTACCAACATTTGGAAACTATGTTCATCTAGAAAATGCATGAGATGTAATTAGAATGAAACTGATTTTGATTCTATCCTTAACTAGCTTGATCATAAATATAGACTGACTAATGTCAAGCCCTATGTGCCATCAATTTCGTATACTTATAGGCCTAAGATGAAGATAAATGAGGATAAGTTTAACAAAATTTTGAATGTCCCTAAGAAAATGAGTATCAATATGCCAATAGCCAAAGTATTAGCTCAAATTCCATCATATATAAAATATTTGAAGGAGATCATCCTCCATAAGAAGAAATTAGATGAGTATGCTATAGTGCCTTTGAAAGAGGAGTGGATTGCCATTATATGCAATAATTTACCTATAAATTTGTTCATTTAAAGTTCTTACACATTTATATGATTTAGGTATTATTATAAATCTAATTTCTTTATCAAGTTTTGACAAGCTATGAATTGGTAAACTTAACTATATGAACGTGTCACTCTAACTAGCTCATCATTCCATCAAGTACATTATTGTGGTTATGCAAGACCTACTTGTAGAAGTAAGAAAATTATTCTTTCAACCAATTTTCTTGTAACAGACATAGAGCATATATAAGATTTCCCATGATCCTTATAAGACCTTTGTGGGCAACTTGAGGGATTGAGATTGATTTTTTTCATTAGACGAAGATAAAAAAAATAAGGAGAATTACATAAATCAACTTTTACAAGTATTTAACAATTATGTTCTATAATGTAAGAATCTCTCCACACTAATGAGAACAAATTACAAGATAATTGTGAATGTTCTATGACTGCAAAGTGCTATTTCATGTTAACTAGTTAAGGAAAGATTATAGATCAAATTTAAGGATAAGTTCAAAGCATATGCATTCACTAAGGCTATTAATCGAAGTTTGGTCAAGAACTTGTTTAAGCTAGCATTAGTGTTCAATATGCTAGCTCTAAACATTATATTGTTCCTTTTTTGCAGAATGAGATATATAATCTGCTTTTGATTATAATTCCAGAGGTCTACACCATGTTTTGACCATTCTTTAACTATCTTTTGTATGTTAAAAAGTCTACAAAACTATTTCCACAATGTATTAGAGAAAGGGTGCTTAAAACTTTCCTAAAGTTCACCATGAAAAAAAAATCTAAAAAAATAATTGAAAATTTGATTATGCATTTTATCGGAAGCCTTTGATATGTTACTAACTATAGAACAAATGAGTGTTCAAGAGCAATATGTGATCCCCAAACTAAGTTAGAATAAGATACCTTTTTTGAAGGTTCTATTATTAGCTTCCTATAAAAACGATTAGTGACTTATAAGGTCTTATCCTATGTCCAACATATGTTTTTAGGAGTGATTATGTTTAGACAGTAAGCTGGAAGCAATTGTATAATTTCTTAAAATCCCCTTTTTAAGTGAAATGTCTAGCTCTAAGATCCCTTTGCTATGAGATCACCAACCTTAGTTAAGCTAGGTATTATAAATTTTAGAGAAGAAAATTTTATAAGCTTATATAATGGTCATAAGGAATGTTCCTTATGACAATTATCAAGCAATAATATATTTTCCTTACCATTTCCAATTCTATGCTTGAAATATTTTTGTATGATGCTCCTGATTGTAGATTTCTTTGAAAAGTGTAAGAGCATTTTAGTTTTTTTCATGATTTTCCATATGCCTTAAATATGAATCCATTTGACTTACATGTTCTCCTTATATGTACAAATTTTCCGTAGTATCTTTATCAGTAGAGACTTCGTTCGCATAAAAGTTAGTCTAAGTCCTCCATTTTTTTAGAACACATAAAGTGCTCCATTTGAGACATGAGTGTACTATTTGAACCTCATTTATATATAAAGTCCTTGATTAGGTTATCAATCCTCTTCATAACTCCTTTAAGTAATGCTACTTGTGAGCACCAATTGGAATTAAGGATTTTTAATACACTAATTATATGTTGAATTTTCCCCTATAAGTTAGGTGTATATTACACCAAGTTTGAAGTCTTCTTTCTATCAAAGTAGTTAAAGGTTTATAATCCATAAGATTTGAGCTTCTAGTATAAGTGGGTACTCTAAAATATTTGAATGACTATTGTGGAAGTTTTAAGTGGGTACTCTCAAGATTATAGCTAAGCCTTGACATTTCCTTAAATGCCATCAGAGATCTCATAGTCAAGGGGAAATCTTGCATTTAGGGTGGGTAAAGATAAAGTTAAGTTCTATAGTTACTGAACATTGGAAAGACCTTTTGCTTTTTATGATGGATGTTCTAGGATGGAAATAAGATACTTTAGTCCCTAAGGCTTGTAACAATATTTTAGGAAAAAAATATGCAAGGCCTTAAGATTTAGGGAAAAAAGAGGGGAAATTTTTAAAGATTTTGTTTCTAAGAATAAAAACTGAGATGAAGCCATTAACTTCAAGCAATAAAGCACACTTAACCTATAGTTTAAGATCTTGCCTACTTATTGACGATGTGCACACTTCGGAGATTCCATGATATCCTTTTCTCATTTATGTTCTGTGAATGAAGGGAATTATGATCATCCTAATGGCATTCCAGGATGAGTAAAGAACTTAATAGGTAATCACATTAAAAGATTTCTAAACCAGCACTTATTAGGAGGTATCCTAATAATTCTAACCTTTCTTTTCATTTATTTATTTATTTTTACTTTACTAATGTTTATATTAATTTTAGTTTTTTTTAGAGTTTTATCTCACTATATTTGCAAGGAAATAAGAGAGAATTATATACCTTAGTTTCCTTTTTTTAATTGATCTTATCATCTTAATTGTTTATCCTAGATGCAAATGCCATGTTTAAGTGTAGAGGATATTGAATTTCCTGAAAATTTCTTTTTTTGTGTTTAATAACATTGTTTCTTTGGCTAATTGTTGTCTGCATTCTCATTAGCTTCTTTTACATTTTTACTCCTCACACTTTCCCTTTTGTGTTTCCTTTTTCCTACTTCTAGTTTTTGTGTGCACTTGATTGTTTCCTTTTTTGTAGGGGTTTCACCCCTGATGAAGGGCCTTTTTAAGGCTTTAAATGCAATCAAAGGGAAAGAGGAGTCTTCTTCTGCTCAAGAAGGCTTCCCTATATTATCTACAGCGTCTCCTTTCTAATCCCCCAGTGACAGTTGTAGTTCATATTATGTTTTGCTCGGTGTTTTAGTGTGTTTATAGGTGTTGATTACATGATTATTGCATGTTTAGCCTTAGAATTATGTTAATGCGAATGTTTGCAAGTACTATATGGTTTAGGGCATGATGTTGGATCTTAATCTTTTGTTTTTGAGGTGTTTATTAGTGAATGAAACTAGATAAATTAAAATTGAAGGAAGTTAGACCATGCTTGGGCTAAAAGGCAAAATCACGATCATGTATGGAATGTCATGGTCATGACAGAAGACCCCTCCTTAGTGTCATAATCATGCATGAAGTGTCACAATTGTGATAGAAGGGCTTTATCTTAGGTCACGATCATGCATGGATTGTTAGATCGTGACACACACTTGCCAAATATATGTTTTTCCATCTCTTTTAATGTTTGGAAGGCATTTTTTGGACAATGTGACATGGGTAAGCCCTAAACTTAACCCTAAGTTACTAATTTACTATAAGTGAACATTAAGAATACTAAAAAAGGGTAGCCACCATCTTACCAAATTGGGATTAGATCAAGGAAGATCAAAAAGGGAGTATTGGAGAGTTCCAACTATTCCGGCATTTCTAGATCAATCCACATCAAGTTCTTTGTTCTTTCCTTTGTTTATTTTCTTTAAGCTTGATGTATGTACTGAGATTGAAGATTCTACACACATTTATGACAATTTTATTTTAGATTACAATTTGTTCTTGAGTTATTTTGCGCATTGACTATTATTGATTTCAATACAATGTTATGGTGTTGTGATATTTGTGGTTGGTAATACTTCGAGAATAAATCGATAGAGTGAGTCGAAAATAATTTTATTAGGTTAGGTAGCAAGATTTAACTATCTAATAAGTCATAAAAATATCATATTGATAATGATATGAAGAGAGATCTTGTGTGAAAGCTCAATTATTCAATAGATCACTAAAAAACTAATTGAAAATATTAGGTTGTTTTTATGAATCGAGAGGTTGCAAAATATGGAATTTCGTAATCAATTAGGATTAATGAATTAGGTATAAATGGTTACATCTTGAGATAGAATAATCAATGCTTTGAAAATCTAAGAGCGACACCCAATTAAGTTAAAAGTGGTTAAAGGAGCAAAATAACGATAGAACGAATCCTAGACTTTCATATTTGATCATTCTTGTTTTATTGTGGCAGCTCATTTGGTAAGTGGTTAAGTGCTGAATTTTATTTGATTGTTTTACTTTTTTATTCTTCACTACATTCAAATCTTATTTTTAATCCTTAGACAAACTTAGGTTCACTTAGTTTTAGTTATTTCCTCATGGGATTGATACCTTTAATATTACAAACTTACAATTCGTTGCAGATATTGGAGATTTTATTTATTATAGGTAAAATTTTCTCAACAAGTTTTTCACACTATTGTTAGGGAGTTAGTTTAGGACTAGTTTAATTCCTTTGTTTTAAGGAATTTCTTTTTCACCTTTCTTATGCTTGTGTAACTACATGAACACAAGAGTCACTCGGAGTTCAAGCAAGTTTGCAGAAACTCTAGCACTTGATATCACGAGACTGAAACAAGCAATTCAAATAGCAAGATGTCAAGAGGAGATCGAAGAAATTATAGTGGAGGAATATAATCAAGAAAATCAGCAGCAAACCCTGATGGATTTTATGAGACCGGGGTTCAATGTTGCAAATCAGGGCATCACTTGACCACCATTACAAGTATATACACTACTTACCTCACTTTGCTATTCCTTCTTTTCAAATTAAGTTAATTCAGTCTTTGGAAAATTTCTTTGGTCTAGTACCTCTACTGGTTTCTATATTACTAAAGTAGTTTGGAAAAAAGTTTGCCTCCTTAAGGGGGCTTGGTGTAGTTCCTTTGAAACATAGCAATAGAACTCTTATGAATAAATGAATTTAAAGACTACTTTTTAATAAGGGATCTTTATAGGTCAGGTAGATCCTTTCCTATTACTTAAATCAAAGTAATTTATGGTCTTACGATTCAAGATATCATGCTCTATAGAATTTATAATATTTATTCAAATTAAGGAATCTAAAAAGAAGATTTTTTGGATAAAGTATTTTAGGTTTGATTACTAGTGAACCTTAGGTCTATTAATTGAGAATGAGAATTTATCCCACCTTAGTCCAATCATTCTACCTGAACTACTTTTAAAAAATGTCATCTCAGAGAATAAATTCAATCTCAATAAAAAATTTGGAAACATCTTATTAGTGTTTACTCTAGGTTCTCGGAAACAACTCTTTTGGTAATTTCCAAACTCCTCTTGAGGCATAGATCCTAGAAAGTTCCATAGTTTAATATGGTTTGGTTTTTCTAAAGCTTTATAAAAGATTTCATTTATTGTTTGGATGGCTACTAATAATAAAATCTCTACCAGTGATAGATTTTTTGAACATTTAAGTTATAGAAGATGTATTTTATGCTCCACAACCTCATAATCACATGATCACCTATTTTTCAATGTGAATATTCTGATTTCTTATGGAAGGAAGTTCTTATACAATTCCAAATTACTTATCCCTCCATATATTAACCAAAAGTTATAGATTATAGTACAAAAGAAGTGGAGTGCTTGTCAGGAGCACACTTAACATTTTCTTTAGAAGACTAGTATATAAAGTTTGGAGGGAAAGAAATTTTCATTTGCTTGATGGAAAAAGGAGAGGAAAGTAGCCAATTTCTTAATGAGTGATTCTCCAAGATAGAGAACAAAATTTGATGATTAATAAAAAAAGATAGAAAGGATTCTTGAAATTGATTTTTAAGCCACTGAGATGTCCTTATGACTCTTAGCTTTAGCCCCATTCAATGTAGTTCCTTACAAGGATATTAAGTCGATTATAGAGAACAAAATTTGATGATTAATAAAACAAGCTAGAAAGGATTCTTGAACTTGATTTTTAAGCCACTGAGATGTCCTTATGACTGTTAGCTGTAGCCCCATTCAATGTAGTTCCTTACAAGGATATTAAGTCGATTAGTGGTTAAAGTTGGTTTGGGTTACTAACTTTCAAGATATTGACCTTGTATTCTTTGACACTCCTTTCATTATCAATCCATTCATTTACTTTCTGAAAATTAATTTTCTAAAATTCAAATGAGGAATTAATCTACTTAAATCTTAATTAAATGAATAAAAATAATTAATTTAATTTTGAAATTTATTTTGAATTTAAAACTTCTAAATTATTTTTAAAAATATGATTTAAATTAGGATTACATTATTCAACATTTAAAATAACTTTATTTAGTCTTAGGGCCACTTAGTCCAACAGACAAATAAGTTATCTTCCTTGTTTAAGTCAAACTAAAACTTATATCCGAACTATCCTTATTCTAATCCTAAAATATCATATTCTAATTTCCAAGCACATCCCTTCTTTATCATTAGGAAGCCCTAACATCACATTTGAAGCCATTTCCACCACCTTTTTTCTACTACCACTGTCATTGTTCATTTCACCATCTTTATCTTGCAGTAGATGCCACCAATTCTGGTAACCTTCTGCCATGCCATATCCATGTCACTACCAATTTATCATTATGATTATTTTCATAAATACTGGCATTAATAAGGGGAACCCTAAAAACCTCGAGCATTGCCACCATCCACACCTTTTGCTAGTAAAGAGAAGCTTAGTAGCAAAGTAAGGAGTGATGCACCTACCATATAGATCTCTTCAATTTGGTCGTACGTTCCTCTCTTCCTAGAACTTTAGAAAATACTAATGAAATTAAAACTAGTGCCATCAAAATACCTAAATCCCATAATGTTATTAATTACATAACTTTAGCACTTCACCAACATCTTGATGTTAGAACTCTATAGTGTAGAACTTTATATCAATATAACAAAAAACCAACAAAAACCAACAAAAAATTGGATAAACTCACCATCATCTTTAACTAAGCTAATTTTTTTGTTGAAACTATAGATTTAAAGTCAATAATGTCTATTCTTTTTTTAGTAAATAATAATGAATTAAGCCATGATTTGCAAGAAAAAGTTACATAGTAGCTACAAAGAGCTATACATACAAAAACTAAGCAATAGAAGCTTATAAGCCTAAAAACAAACTATTACAAAAGTTAATAGGCTTATATATTCCATATTATGTGCAGTAGTCTTCATTTTAAGTCTGGACTTATGTAAGCTTATGTATCCTCTAATTTGCATAATGATTTTGCTACTTAATTGTTCTTTTGTTAAACTTTTGTTTTTAAAAATTTTAACATTTCTTCCATCCTATAAAGCTTTAACAAGACATGTTATAGCTAGGATGAATGAACACTCAATTGTAGGGTTAGGATGGTTGATTTTACTACAACATCTCCTTATACAATCCAATCTTCTAGGTGCATCATAAATAAATCATATATGTAATTCTTCCAAGTGCTATTTACATAAACACATTGAAAATTTTTTTTAGTACTTTCTTCAATTTTTTGACAAAGAATGCACCAATTAGTGATGTTGAGGAATCTCTTCAGCTTATCCATAGTTGGTAACTTATCTTTCATAGCTAGCCATAGACAGATTGATGCCCTCAGATGAAATTTCTTATGCTAAACAACTTTTTGCCTATAAATCTTATTATAGTATTTATGCAGAAACTTCCTAAAAGAATGATTGCTAAACTTCCCATTTCTTGAATTCTTCTAGATAATACAATCTTCCCCTTCACTGAAGCTAGTTTGAACAATTTCTTTACAAATGGATATAGGGATATTGCTTTGTATGAAGATTTGTTTGTCATTAAGACATTCCATACCTTTCAATTTATTAAAAGGACTTTAAGATGTCTAGTTGTCGAACTAAAAATTGGTCTACTTACCATCTTCATCGAGATAAGTAAATTCATTCCTCAGTAATTCCCTAGTCTTTAGAATAACTTTCAAGGTTGAGGAATAGGAAAATTTAATCTTCATGGTCTATATGCTACTTTTTTTATATATAGAGATCTTATGGATCCATTTACACCATGAGGAATGCTTATCAGTTAATAGCCTTCATAGCCTTTTGGACATCATAGCATTATTCATTAGCTTGAGAAAAATTACCCCTAAACCACCTTTGTCCTTAGGCTGGCATACCTCCTTCCACTATACTCTAGCTCTCTTGACATTTTCTTCACTCCCATTCCAAAGAAACCTACTACAAAACATCAATGTTGATTTAATTACTGTTTTATGTTTAACAATGGTAGCACGTTGTAATATTACAAAAGTAAGTAAACTTAATACTATAGCTAGTGATTAGTTTAGGTCAATCCAATAGAGATTAAATCAATTCACCCTTCTAGATTATATTTATATGTATAAAGGGGGTGGGGGTTTGTTTTAATTCAATTTTTAAAAAAGCAAAATTGAACTTATGAAAGAAAATAATGAAAAATAGTCAAAAGTTGTAACATCCCATCCCATATTAACGGTTGTGAACCGAAATTTCAGTACATGCGAGCTCAAAGAGAAATTGAGATTAAGGAATGCATCTTTCTTACTCATGCATCATGTTA
>JANZLD010602755.1:0-12412 GCA_026413575.1 Erythroxylum carthagenense
ATGCATGCTTAATGACAATCTCGGGTATATGTTCTAGAACACATTTTATGCTCATTCCTATTTCATAATTCATATGTGTCTAATTGAACTTAGATTTACACTTCATTAGTAGATGATATTTCTAAATTCTCCTTTCGATCTTTACCGTTTGCTTGTGTCTAGCTTATCCATAAGCTTACAACTCAAGAACACTTGGTTACTTTATATCATAACTTAATTTCTTATCATCTCTTTTCTAACCTCATATGATCTCAAAATGTCCACATTCTCATCCAAGGAATCCAATTGAAAAATCCCATAATGCAAAATCACTAAAATTTATTCTAGAATGCTTAAACCCAAGCATTTTCTAAACTCCATGAACTAGAATCCTCCCAAAAATCCAAAAGATTCAAAATGATTTTACCATGATTCTTTACCAAATGAAGAGATCTTTAGCTCAAATGGAAGCTTTTTTCTTCCTCTTCCTTTTTCTCTTCTTGGACAGCTTCAAAATCTTTCTTGAAGACTAAGAAGAATTAAACCCTAACCCACTCTCTTCTTTTCACTTAAACCACCAAACTCTCTTTCTCTTTCTCTTTCTCTCTCATTTTCGTTGTTCTCTTCTGCTTATCCTTCCATTCATGTTTTTCTACTTCACTTATAAGCAAGGCAACACTTTTTTTCCAATTATGCCCTTAATGATTGAGAATTGTCCCATTTGCCCTTCCATTTATGCCTTATGTCTCTTACACTTAAGTGTCTTGCCAAAAGCATCCTTGAATATTCTGACATACTACTTTATTCTAGAAGAATCTTCTCTATTGTGTTACATTTATAATGACACCAAAATCATTCAATTCAGGTCAGTGATTCGAAAGATACACTTCAAACATTTTTGGACTACTCTTGTCCAAATCAATATACTAGGCACAATTTATATCCAGAATTTAAACATCTTAGAGGCTGAATTTGATTCCAATTTCTGCAGACCATTTGTAGCTCCATGTCTCTATTTCAACATAAATTATGAATCATCTCATTTGGAGCTTTACCGATCCAAAAATGATCAAAATACTGAAGTATATTCAGTGGAATAACACTAGTTCATAGTATTTAAAAACACACACACTGTACCCGTCCCACATTTTTCACTCAATCTCTCTCATTTCTTTTCAGATCACTATGATTTTTGGTGGAGATGTCTTACGAGTCCAATGGTTTAAGAATCAAGTCATTTGAGTTTCTAGAGAAGAAGCTATGGCCAAAATAATCCAATTTGGTTTTATCCTAAATCAAATTGAACCAGTCGTGGGACAATTAGAATAACGTTTACTACAGATATTGGATTTAGGTTTTCTTTGGATGCTTTGAAAGAGGACTTCAAGAGCTACAACTTTCATGAAGACCTTAAAGTCAAATTCCATCTTCTGAAGGATCAAAAATGGAATAGAAGATGTAAGATGAACAGTAACCCAGAAGAAGCAAAACTCAGAAGGAACAAAACTAAGAAGGAGCAAAACACAAAAGGAACGAAACACAAAAGGAACAAAACTAAGAAGGAAAAAAACTAAGAAGGAACAAAACTAAGAAGGAGCAAAACATAGAAGGAATGAAACACAAAAGGAACAAAACTAAGAAGTAATGAAACACAGAAGGAACAAAACTAAAAAGGAACAAAACTAAAAAGGAGCAAAACACAGAAGGAATGAAACACATAAGGAACAAAACTCAGAAGGAGCAAAACATGGAAGATACAAAACATAAAAGGAACAAAACTCAAAAGGAGCAAAACAAAGAAGGAACGAAACACAGAACAAAACTCAGAAGGAGCAAAACATAGAAGATACAAAACATAGAAGGAGCGAAAAGATAAAAGATACATCTTCCTTTACAAGGACCATAAATTTTAGCCTAGAAGTCTAAAAATTCCATACTATGTATTGTTGGAAAGCTAAAAGAAAGCCTACAACTTTTCAAAAGACACATTTTCCTAAATCAGCCTAGATTAATCTAGAATTGCCCCCAAATACAGAACATGAATTTTTACATTCATCCAATGTACTACGCCCAGTTCTCAACTTCATGACAACCTTTGAGATTCTTGAAGACATAATTTAAATTCAATGTCTGCATAAGAAATGTAGCCATATATTTCTAGTTTAATCCAAATTAAGAATCATCTCGTTTGGATAACTAGAGAAAACATTGTGGCTAAAAGATTAAAGCACACTCAGTGAACATTTTCCAGATCACTACCAATTTTGTTTCCAAATCTTTCCTTATCACAACTCATACCAAGATCACTCTTTCAACTCCCTCTACTTCTCATTTTTAATAAAATCAAATTTAACGTCAATTATACCTGGAAGTTGTCAATAAATGCATGTATCACTTTGTTATATGCATAAATGCTAACATTATGCATGAGCCAGAAAATGTTTTTCCTTAATCTCTCTTTGAGCTCACATGTACTGAAATTTCGAGTCCTAACCCTTAGTATGGGAACTGGATGTTGTAACAAGTAGGAGTTGAGAGGACATTGATGGATTTTATGAGGCCAGGTTTAGACGTCATGGAGTTGTAAGGCTTGCGATTCAAGTCAATAACTTTGAGATTAAGCTAGCACTCCTCAACATACTTTAAAGTAGTGTGTAGTTTTATGGGTTATCAAATGAAGATCCTAACACTCATCTTGCTAACTTCTTGCAGATCTGTGACACCTTCAGGTTTAATGAGATGTCTGATGATGCTGTGAGGTTAAGATTGTTTCCTTTTACTTTGAGGGATCGGGAAAAGACATGGTATAACTCATTCAATTTAGGAAAAATCGCTACTTGGTAGTAGCTCCCAAGCTTTCTTGGTTAAGTACTTCGTCTTGAACAAGACAGTGAGAATTATCAAAGAGATCATAACAACACAAGTGATGGGGAGTCATTGTATGAAGCCTGGGAGAGATTTAAAGAATTACAAAGGAGCTGCCCCCACCATAACCTTCCGAGGGAGTTCCTTTTGCAAACATTCTACAATGGTGTGAATCAAAGCATAAAGGGAATCATATATACAGCTGTAGGAGGGTCTTTGATGAGGAAAACTATTGATGTAGCTCATAACCTTTTGGAAGAGTTTAGGAGAAACAATGAAAGGAGTAGATAAGGATCCAAGGAGCAAAACAGGATGATTCCAATTGACTCGGTGACAGCTTTGCAAGCACATATTACCACCCTTACTAAGCAGTTGAGCAACATGCAAGGAGCTTCTTCATCCACAGTCAAGGCGATATAATTACAATGTGAGTTAAGTAGGTAGGACAACCCTGACAAAGCTAAATGCTTCTTGCTGGGAGCCAGTGGTACAGAACAAGTAAATTACTTAGGCCAGCTGTAAAGAGGTAAGAATCCATACTCTAGCACTTACAACCTTAGGTGGACAAACCACCCAATTTTTTTATGGATTACTAACAATGAAGGTGGCCAAGTGAAAACACAAGGACATCTTATATTTCAACAAGATCGACTTAGGTCTTTGGAGAGAAAAATGGAAAAGATAATGGATGTATTGGGTTCAAAATTCTTAAGCCAAGAGGAAGGTTAAAGAAGAAAAGAAGATAGTTAGAAGAGAATGGAGGAAAAGTTTGACCAAATTGTGAAGAACCACACTTCATCAATCCACAAATTAGAGGCACAGATAGGTTAACTTGCTAATGTTTTGTCTTCTAGGAATGCAGGAAGCTTGCCAAGCAACACTGAGGCCAATCCAAAGCAACAACTCAAGGCAATCACACTTAGGAGTGGCAAGCAATAGGAGGAGCCAAGTGTGCATATGGAAATCCAACAAAAGGAGAAAGGTAAAGGCAAAGAGATAAAAGAAGAGAAGGTAGATGAGAAAGAAGAAGAGAAGCCATATATGCCACCACCAACCTACAAACCTAAGATTTCATATTCAAAGAGGATGAGATAACATCAAGTAGGCACTCAATTCTCCAAATTCTTGCAGAAGTTGAAGAAGCTTTAGATTAATTTGTCTTTGGTGAAGGCATTGGAGTGTATGCCCAAGTAAGCAAAGTTTCTCAAGGACATATTGACGCACAAATGCACTTGGGAGGACAATCAGATGGTGACTTTGACGGAGAACTGTAGTTTGATCATCACAAGCACAATGCCTTCAAAACTACAAGATCCAATAAGGTTTACTACTCCATATGTTGTTGGTGATTTTGAATTTTCTAAAAACTTATGTGATTTAGGCGCAAGTATTAACTTGATGCCTTTATTTATTTTTAGGAAATTGAGGCTAGGAAACATCAAACTAACATCCATGCTTACCTAACTAGTAGATCAATCCATTAAGAGGCCATTTGGGGTAGTTGAAGATGTTATAGTAAAAGTGGATAAATTTATAATTCTTGCTAATTTT
Organism: Erythroxylum carthagenense; assembly: GCA_026413575.1. Taxonomy (NCBI): domain Eukaryota; kingdom Viridiplantae; phylum Streptophyta; class Magnoliopsida; order Malpighiales; family Erythroxylaceae; genus Erythroxylum; species Erythroxylum carthagenense. The sequence goes on from JANZLD010602755.1 coordinate 4,396, forward strand.
GATGTGTTGGATTTTGAAGAAGATAGGAATTTTCCATTGATTTAGGTAGGCCTTTTATGAATCCTATTAGGGCATTAGTTGAAGTGCATAAAGAAAATCTAGTTTTGAGAATTGCTGATGAGTAGGTTGAATTCAATATAACTAAATCTTTAAAGAAGTCGGTGGATGGAAGTCCATGTATAAAGATTGATGTTGTGGATGATTGTGTGAAGCTGAAGAGGAAGTTGTTGAAGTGTATAGGGATGAGAGTGTGAGTGACCGCGCGTCGTAACGCTAGTCAAAATAAAATAACTAGACTACTACTGTAGCAGTGGCAAGTCTAGGTCGATCCCACAAAGAGTGTGTGTAAAGTTTATGAAATAAAAATAACAGGTGTTTACACTAAATAGGGGGGGTTTGGATTTTTAAAGATGAAAATTAAAATAAAACTAACTAGTAAAAACAAAATAAAGAAAACATGCAATAAAATGATAAATGTGGGGAATTCGGTTCAATCTACGCCTATACCCTTACTAAGCATATTTTATTAATTTGTTATTCTTTAACCTCTCCTAGCAATTATTAATCGTGGGTTAAAAATTAATCTGAGTTTTCCCTTAGATTTTGTTTAATCAAGATACGATCGTTGGTTAAACCTAACCACCTAACAACCTAGGATACGATCTCTAGATTTAATTAGGCGATAGCATTACGAACTAGGAAAGCTGATTAATCAAGGCAACAACCACATATGATGCGTCATTTCACCTAGTTCATGTTATCCCTAATGATTATGAATCATTAGTCGCTACACATGAATTTCAACATAACAATTACGGATTATATCAAAATTCTAGCAATGGGTTTAAAATTAACGATTCAATGAACGCATTAAAATCATCAATTCACAATACCCTATGGGTTCATACACAAATAACCGAATAATAACGAAAATCCGATTATCCATACACAAAACCCAAATCAGTTAAAATAGGATAACACAATCAATTCCTAATGAGAGAAAGAAATAACAAAATAATACTTAACCCGGGTCGTCGGCGTCGATTTTAGCCCTTCGTAGATATTTTCCGACAAATAGCTTTAACCCCCATCTTCTTACCTAACTAAAAATCCCCGATTAACTCTTGGCAAGCTCCAGACAATTTTTACTGTTCATCGGCTTGAGGAATAAACATTGGAGTTTTAAGTTCTCTTCACTGCTCAGGTTCCTCTCCAATTTCACCGCACTATTTAGCCCACTATACTGCACTATTCCTTGATTTGATGAATAAACCGCCTAGTTCTGCTTCTTCAAACGTCTGCGCCAATCTCCTTTCCTTACGCAAGCCGAGCAGCCACCAAGCCAAGCTTCCACGCCAGCACACAAGCAAGCCGAGCAACACTCCTGCTTCACTCACGCAAGCTGCGCCTCCACCCTCTAGCTGTGCTTATGTTTTTTTCCCCTCTACTGTAGCTTCTCCTCACTATTCCTGATTGATTCGACAAATAAGGGTCACTTGTCAATGTAAAACCCTTGCTCTTGCGCTTCTGCTCCTGGACGCAGCGTTTCATGCTGTGCTATACATGAAACGCTACGTTGCACGCTGTGGGATGCCAGCGTTTTATACTGTTGCGTTGTCGTTCACTGTTGATTCTCTTTGTGTCTGCGTGACTCCAGCCTCATGTTGCATCAATTACGTTCTGATTTATTTCTCATGTGATTTAATTTGCTGACCCCCTCACTGTACGTTCCACGCTATGTTTAGCGCTTGTATTAAACGCTCCTGCCTTCTGCGCTTTGGTCTTGGGCTGCTGACTTCCAAGCTTGTTCCATTTTTCTTGTCTTTATTTATTTTTTCTTCTTTCTCCACAAAGACAAGAAAAAATAAATATTCGAGAAAAATGACCCATATGTGGTACTTTCGACTAACTTTAATTTATTTGCTCCCAAATTGTACCTAAAATCAAATATGATTTAAAGTGAGTATTTTAAACATTTTTATATAATTAATTGCTAAGTGTAAATCATTAAAAATATCAACAATTAAGCACATATCAATTGCGAAGAGGAATTGTATGAGGAGGGTGAACGGATGCACCTGCACCACCCTCCATTATAAAGCCACCCATTGTAGAACTAAAACCTTTACCTGCCCACCTAAGATACACATTTTTAGGTAAGGGCCACACCCTACCCATCATCATTTCCATCCAATTGGATTTTGATCAAGAAGAGAAAGTGGTAGAGACCATTAACAAGAGGATGTGAGCCATGGGGTGGAAATTTTCTAATATTAGGGGGATTAGCCCCAATACAGTGATGCATAGGATTAACCTTGAAGAAAGATGCAAGATAATGAGAGAGAGGCAAAGAAGATTAAATCCAAACATGCAAGAGGTTGTGAAGAAGGAAGTGATGAAGCTTTTAGATGCAAGTATTATATACCCAATTTCAGATAGCTAGTGGGTGAGTCCGATGCAATGTGTGCCAAATAAGGGAGGCATAACAGTGATAGAGAATGAAGAAGGTGAAAAGATTTCCACTAGGACCATCACAGGTTGGACAGTGAGCATTGACTATAGGAAACTCAATTTGGTCACCAAGAAAGACCATTTTTCATTACCTTTTGTGCACCAAATGATTGAGAGGGTGGCTAGCCATGCTTTTTATTATTTTCTTGATTGATATTTAAGGTACAATCAGGTGTTCATATACCCACAGGACCAAGAGAAGACTACTTTTACTTGTCCTTACGGGACTTTTGCTTACAGGAGGATGCCTTTTGGTCTATGCAATGTACCAGCCATATTTTAAAGGTGCATGATGGCCATCTTTACATATATGAATGAAGACTTCATGGAGGTATTTATGGATGACTTTCCTATTTTTGGAGACTCTTTTGATCCTTGCTTGTTTAATTTGGATAGAGTGTTACAGAGATACGAGGAGTCTCATTTAGTCTAAATTAGGAGAAGTGTCATTTCCTGGCCCAAGGGGGAGTTAATTTGGGCCATAAGATCTCATGTAGGGTGATTAAGGTAAATCGAGCAAAGATTGAAGTGATTGAAAAGCTCCCACCTCCTACCAACATTAAGGGCATATGAGCATTCTTTGGTTATGTAGGGTTCTACAAATGGTTAATCATGAACTTTTCTTTTATTGCTAGACACTTGACTCACTTATCAGTTAAATATGCGTCTTTTGTGTTTGATGATGATTGTTTAGATTCTTTTAATAAGTTAAAGAAGGCATTAACAGTAGCACCTATTTTGATGTCATCAGATTGGTCACTTCCCTTCGAGATCATATATGATGCAAGTGATGATATCATTGGTTGTGTACTCAGGTAGCAAAAGGAGAAAAGGCTACAAGCAATTTACTACGCCAATAAATCCTTGTTGGGAGCATAATTGAACTACGCCACTATTGAGAAGGAGTTGCTTGCAGTGGTATTTACATGTGAAAATTTTTGTTCTAATCTTTTTGGATTACAATTTATTATTTTTACAGATCATACGACATTGCATTATCTCTTCACAAAAAGGATGCTAATGCTAGGCTCATCCAATGGGTGCTTCTACTCCAAGAATTCAACATTGAGATTAAGGTAAAGAAAGGAGCAGAAAATGTTGTAGCAGACCACCTATCGAGACTTGAAGTGATACAAAATGAAGAGGAAGAGGCAATTGAAGAGCATTTTCCTAATGAGGCCTTAATGATGGTAGAAAATCCTTTTCTTCCTTAGTTTGCAAATATTGCCAATTACCTTTCAAGTGGTATTCTTTCCCCCAATTTTTCACATCAACAAAGAAAACATTTCTTATTTCATTGTTATAATTATATTTGGGATAAACCTATGTTATATAAAATACATGCTGATAGTTTGATTCACAGGTGTGTTCCTGAAGATGAAATGCCTGAAGTTTTGACTCAATGTCATAGTTCAGTTTATACAGGACACTATGGAACGAACAAGGCTGCTGCTCGCATTTTTGAGTGTGGATTCTACTGACCAATCTTGTTCAAGGTTGCTTGAGATTTTTTATTGTGTTGTGATAGCTTCCAAAGAGTGGGCAATATTTCAAAGAGATATGAGATGCCACTTTCAAACATCAGGTATATGGAGATATTTGATATGTGGGGCTTGGATTTCATAGGACCATTTTCATCTTCCCTAAGTAACTCTTGTATATTGGTTGAAGTTGATTATATTTCTAGGTAGGTTGAAGTAATAGCTACTCTAAGAAATGATGGCCAGGTGGGGCAATAGTTCATCAAGAAGATCTTTACAAGATTTAGGGTTCCTAGAGCTATCATAAGTGATGGAGGGAGTCACTTTTGAAACAAACCCTTTGAGGCTCTTCTGAGGAGATATAATGTTCATCACATAGTGGCAACACCTTATCACCCACAAACAAGTGGCTAAGTGGAGATGGTTAATAGAGAGTTGAAGAAGATTTTGGAGAAGGATGTGAACACTTCAAGTAAAGATTGGGCTTTAAAGTTGAATGATACATTGTGGGCTTACAGGACAACTTTCAAAATTTCCATAGGTACAACACCATATCGACTTATGTATGGCAAGGCCTACCATTTACCATTGGGGTTGGAGCATAGAGCATATTGGGCAATTACAAAATTAAACATGGATTGGAAGCTAGCAGGGGAGAAGAGATAGTTATAACTTGATGAATTAGAGGAGTTAAGGTATGATGCATATGAAAATACCAAGTTGTACAAGGAAAGGGCTAAAAAGTGGTATGATGCCCACATCAAGAAGAAGGAATTCAAGAGTGGGGACTTAGTGATTTTGTTCAATTCACAACTTTGGTTATTTCCTAGAAAGCTCAGGTCAAGATGGAGTGGCCCCTTCAAGGTTATTCAATTGTTTCCCTATGGAGTTTTAGAGTTGGAAAATGATAAGTGTGAAACTTTTAAGGTTAATGGGCATAGGTGTATGTTATACTTTAGAGGGCCATTTTCACAAAAAATGGAAGCACTTTCTTTCATTTCACTCACTCTTTTATGATTGCATGTGGAATGGTTTACCTAATGACCTTAACTTAGCATGTTTGTTTTATTTGCTTGTCTTTCTGTTAGTGTGATTTTGCTTTGATTTGATAGTGTTTAGTTTGGTTTTTGATTGGGTTTTAACTTGTTTTGCCCTTTGATCTCTTACTGTTTATGTGTTCAATGAAGTGTTTTGAGATTACTTGAAGGTTTGTTGTGCATCATAACTTGTTGGGGACCAAATGATGAAAGGAAAAACACGCCACCTCTATCGCCCCCACCACTATAAGCCCATCATACCTTTAATCTCTTTTATTATTCTTCTTGTGCTTTGTGTTTTGTTTTTCATTATGTTGTTTGTTGGTTTTAGGTGTTCTTCTTTTAACATTGAGGACAATGTGTTATTCAAATATGGGGAGGTAGTCTTTGCATTTATGTTTACATTTTTCATATCATTTAGGATGCATGTTAGGTTGTTAGTATTAGGTGTGTCATTACCCTTACATTTGAATCTTTGTGATGAATATATTGCCATGGGATTCTATCATGTTAGTTGGAATGAGATTAAATTCATACATGAACTCAAATTAAGGTACTTACGTGGAGAGTGAACCATGTGGAGTGACGAAAGTAGTTGGCTACATAAGCTTACTCAGAGCTTAACACTTGAGCAATGAGGTAGTGTACAAAAGCATAATGGATTTTCATTAGAGACTATATAAGGAATTGAGCCTTTATGACTCCATTCTATAATCATTTCATTTCCTTGTTTATGTGATGCTTCCTTATGTAATTACCTTCAAAACTTGCTTTGAATCGGTTTAAATCAACTAGATGCACGTTAGATAGAAATGATTAAGGCTCTTTTTGTTTTAACTATTGGCTTAAATGACCTACCCTTTATTATCTGTTGCTAGCCCCGTTGAGCCTTTAACCTTTTGTTTTTTGAAATCACCCCCTTTTAAAACCCATAAACCTTATTAGCTTGCCTAATCACAAGTTAATAGAGTGCCAAATCTTACTTTAGTTTGGGAATTTTTTGGCTACAATTTTTTTTCCTTTCTAAAATGCTTTGAGCAAATTTTAGTTCTTCTATTCATAGAGCACATTGCATATAGTTGTTGTTTTTTATTCATTGTTTCTTTATCATGATAAAAAAGAGAAGAGAGAAAAGAACATAATTAAATAATAAAAAAAAAGAAAGGAAAGAAAGAAAAGAAAAAAGGAATAACATGTAGTAGCATCAATAAGTGTAGAGTATTAGTCATATCCATTTTCATATCTCAGAAGTTTATCTTTATCATCCCTTTGACCACTTAGTACTTTATAAATGCTTGTAACAAACTACTAAAACCTTTTTTACCCACCTTAACCCTAGCCATATTACAACCCGAAATAAAGTCCTTTTAATGTATCTTAGCATGTAATCACTATGGAGGAGAATTGGTATATTAGCAAGCCTATGATAGTGTGGTTTCTTATAAGAAGTTTGAGTGAAACACTAACCATCATTACTTGAGAGAAATTGGTGAAATCTATAAGGAAAGTCCATTTTGAGTTTATGCCTATCATTGAGTGATGCTTTCATAAGTTAAGTTTGCTTATATGCACTAATGAAAATTAGTCAAGATGTGTGTAGTAGCTTGACACTTAAGTTGGCCAAAGTTTGAGGGATTGCATACTTTAATCTTTGTGAAAATGAAGTGATAGAATTTTGTTGGTTGTATTTGATTTTTACTTGACGACAAGCAAAAAATTAAGTGTGGGGATAGTGATAATTGTAGATTGCATCATGTTTTAGTGGATAGTTTGGTGTGTGGTTAGTTGTTAATTTGATTATTTAGTATGTGTTTAGGTTAGAATTGTATTAGTTTCTTAAATATTTGTGTTTTATGGGTCAGAGCACATTTTTAAGGTTCAATGTTGTGTGTTTCAGTAGAAGAAATTTACCATTATATTTTTTATTTTTGTTTTTTCAGTATGTTTTGTATTTAGGAGAATATGGATATGGTTGAACTTTTCCTATTATGAGTGGCTGAATTTATTATAAAGATTACTTTTAAATTACTTGTTGAACTTATACTTTGTTGTTTTGAATGAATAAATGCTTTTGATAAATATTGTGCTCACACTTTACAATATATTGAGAAATTGAATTGAGCAAATTGTGTAGGGTCATACAATGAGAGTTGGCATCCTATAGACTTGAATTTATCAAGTTAATTGATTAGTTGGAGAGAGATCATGACTTATTAGTTGATTACCCATAAGATAGCTTCATAACTAGTTAAATTGGTGGACTGATTTTGTAGACTAAGAGATTGCATAATCAATTCCATTTAAGGTTACTAGGGACAACTGATTACACCTTAAGAGAAGGTGATTGAAACATTAGGATATATTAGGTGAGGTATAATTCAATCAACAAGGTAGGAGGGAGACAAGATAAGGAAAAAGTGGTCTCTAATCTTTAATCTTGGAATCAAAATTTTTGTTCTTTTGTTACATTATTTGTTACTAGTTTGTTTGATTTAGTTTATTATTTGAATTTGAGTCTTAAACAAAGCACAACCTAAATTAAGTGGTGCCTAAGCACAATCTTTGTGGGACGATATCTGCTTTTTACTAAAAGTAATGACCCATATAATTGCAGTTTTTAGCATAAAACAAGTTGTTTGTTTTTACATTCAACAAGTTTTTAGGTCATTTTCCAAAGAATCACACTCACTAGTCTTCATAGAGTAAGAACGAGAAAGATTGGAGAAAGTAAAGACAAGAAAATAACAAGATCATTAAGCAATATAACTCACAACCATCCAGAAAATTTCACAGCCATGCAATCTAGGATGGCTGACAAGAGGACAAAGCTTGGATAGGTGTCGATTGCAAAAAAAATCTTGGTGGACAGTTACACTTGAAGTAGATAACGTATGAAAGAATGGAGGGTGAATGATTGGACCAAATTTATACTATAAATTAGGCCTATTTTCTTTAGTGATTATGCATTTGTTGACTCCTAATCTATGA
>JANZLD010602773.1:0-12408 GCA_026413575.1 Erythroxylum carthagenense
GCTCAATGTGTGCAAATGAGCTTCGAGCTCATAAGTGATTCAGAGCCTCAGGCTCAACGTATAATGAGCCCTGTATCCACCATTCGGATAAGGGACAAATATTAATGAGCCCCAATGTGGGGACAGTTTAGGCACTCGGTCACAGCAAAATTATAATAAATAGAAAATGAGTGTTATATGTGTGTATCGACCATGATAATATGAATGTGGATTTTCGTAAAAAGTGTGAATGTGCAATTTTGTGAAAAATGTGTAATGAAATTGGGTTAGATGTATGCAAATTGTGAAATGTGATCGAATTTACAATGCTAATATATGTTTTACAAATTGAGATTTGTTGCATGGGTTGAGTGGACCATCGATGATGATCACTCATTGAGTTCGCAAAACTCACCCAAAATTTGCAATTATTTTTCATGACTCAAAAGAATACCCCGTTAGGCAACGGGGGTATAGCGACCGCCTATGAGTGAATGAAGAGGTTGGGATCAGTCGCGTATGCATTAGTATCTGCAAATTTTTGTATAATATTATGTATTTCAAAATTTGTGTATAATTGATTGGCTCTAATTATGTAAATTGTTTTCCGCATAATGTGTATCTGCTTATTCAAAAAAAATAATTTATACTGAGATTTGACAAGTGATGTAGCACGCCACCCTCGCAGGACATGGACTCGGATATCACTATCGATGTCGGGTTCGGGTCTTACGGGAGTGGGGTGTTATATCTAAAGTAGTATGGAAGATTCTAGATAGGGGCATTATTGTAATTTCTACATAAGAGATATTTTGTAGGGACTAATCTCCACCGTTGGATAAAATCAATCCTCACTGTCAATTAAGAAGGTGGAGGGCTATATAAAGTGTAGCACCCCACTCCCGCAAGATACGTATCTGACATCCTGAGGGATATCCGAGTCCGTGCCCCACGAGAGTGGCATGCTAGAGCACTCAATCGTTCAAAACTCAGTACATTTTTTAATACAATTAAAATATGCAGAAATCGATAATCAATTCGGGCCCACTTTATTCTTAAACTTTTCCAATCATAACAATACAATCAACAAAACTTTCAATAGCCATTTGGGTCCTTTCATAAATACAAAACACTTTAGACATAATGTCTTTCCATTACATCATAATTCAAATACACATTGTACAAAATATTTTAGATTATTCATAATTTTTCACTCCGCAAGCTGTCAATACATATCCGTCGAATCATATCATTATTTCTTGACATACTCACATATCACACATTATAATTATGAGGCATCTTTATTGATAATACAACTCATAAATCCATGGTCCTATTCTCATAATAGTTTCATATAGACCAATTCAAGTTATGCTTAGTTTCTCCTTTTTTCCTAATCTGTTCACACCTTTATCTCCATCTAGGTACACCTTGGCAAGGTGATACTCTTCGAAGTATTTCATCTTTCGCTTGCTATTTTACATCTCTTTAGTGTTAATACACCCAACTCTTATGTCTATCTCACAATATTCCATAACCTCGATATTGATCCACTTAACTCTTTTGTCATTATCTTGGATCACTTAACTCCCATTATAGATTCATTTCACTCATCAATAGTATCTCAAATCAATTTTGGCCTTCTACCATTTTAGGCCCTCTTCATTTCAATGCAAGAGTGAATGACCCCCTTTCTATCATACAATGCCCCATATAGTATTCTAATGATGTCACTATGCCTGTAGTCAATTTGAACTATACATCAATCTCATATTCCTATGAACTCTAGAAATATAAGTTTTACACCTGTCTCCAACAGTCAAGACTATTGGTAACTTAAACATGTAATCATTTGGTTCTACATTCTTAGCCACTAAATACTAATTTGACGTATTCCTATTGGGATGTATAGCTTAGGTTGTTACTGACGCTCTTTCTAACCATATCCCTAGTCAATCCTCTTTATCGGTTACACACCCTTTTCATTTCAATCACAAAGTAATATTTTTCCTATTCGGACTCAAAATTTGTATTCATTTTCAATTCCTCAATAAGATTCACAATTCTGGATCCTCAGTTTGGATTTTTCTGAACTTTCTACGTAAAACTGCTCTTTAAATTCAATAACTAGAAGTACTTTATTTTGCCCAAATCCTATGCTCTTTATTTCACTAGATTTGGTGATCCCAATATTTGAATTCATGCTTCACTGCTATTGGAATTTCTACTTAATGCATCAAATACTACACTAACTTTACAAAAAAAATATTCATTTGCACAATCCTTTCAAACTCAATAATTACCTCAATCTTTACTAATCTGTATATTCTAGAAATGACTCTGCACATCTAATGTCTCCAGGATCTCAAAGCAATTACTATCATAGCAATTCTAAACCATGTATCAAAATCAACTCATAAGACTTTAATTATCTCTATGCATACAAAAACCACTTTATACTGTTACAACAGATTGTATCTTAATCTCTGTTGTGAAACATCATAAGATACTACATAATCTCTAAATCCAAATGACATAATTAACATTAAGGTTATAGTTCCTCTAAATTCTTTTTACATTCATCATTCATACGGTTTATACATCTTTTCTCAAACATCTTTTTGTCAGAGGACTAAGATTAGTAAAACTCCCTAAAAGTCTCTGTTGGTATCCCATTTTTTAGCATTTTTTTACAACTTCGAATCTCATATATATATTCCTTGTAGTTTCTCTCTTCATTGATTTCCTCTATTTTCTTTGGGTCTCCCAATATGCCATGTTCAGATATATACAACCTACATTTTATTTGATCGAGCTAAGATTCACTCTCATTAAACCTGGCATATGATTATTTCTACCTTCACAATATGTAAGATTTCCACAAATGTTTAAAAATATTCTCTTCCCTTTTCGAATACACTCCAAATATCCTCTACGATTATAGTCACTAATTGATAAAATTTTTCTTGGATCACTTTAATCTTCATTACCATAATACTCTAGGTCATGGTTAATTCTAACAGATATAACCTAAATTCCCTTATGCCCATGATTAATTCTCGTAATTTCTTAAGTAATTATTCCTCGAATGAGATAATATTATCACATGTTATTTTTAGTCTCCCCATTAACTTCCTTTCTCGAATGATTTTCTCCTTTCATATGATTTCCTCTAATTTCACATTGACTTCTTTTAATGTCTATTCATTCATACTAGTTTCTTCACACATTTCAATTTATTTACAGTCATAACTTCCTATGTTGGTAACACATTCATCAGATATCATTTGTATCTCCCAAACATATTTACATAGAATATAATGTGGACCTAAGTCCTCCTCACATTAGCAATAATGTCTCCTCAAAGTTAGCAATACAATCATATAGTTGAATACTTCACATCAAACAAAATGTGTATATTCTCAATAGCATATTCTACCTCTTATGCCTAAGTCTCCACTAGGGATATGACTCCAATATTCACTGTTGATTCATTACATATTCATTTCTGATTTGTTTCTTCATTGATTACTCTTAAACTGAATCGTCTGATCAACTTAACCTAATTTAGGGAAACTCTTCTTTGAAGGAAAAATTTCTTGCTATTATCATCAATACTATTCATATAACTCTTATCAATCATCTATCTTAATCATCGCTTATCAATTATTCTTAGTACCTCAAAAAGATAAATTTCTATCATTTTGAACATGATCATAATGATTTATACATCAAAATTCAATGATGTAGTGGACACGATCGCATATGCTTAGGTGTGTATCATTAAGGTCATCCCCTTCTATTTAGAGATTTATTTCTGACAGATCACCACTTATCTTATAATGGTAATACTTTGATCTCAAATGATCCCAGACAATATTTCTTTATCCTTACCACATTCGGGGTTTCCTTCCATTGACATATGCTAACATCATCTTTACCTTAATTTTCCAGAATTTACCTCTTCTAGTGTTACATCATTTCATGATAATTCAACTACCATATAGAGTGCATTCACTCTTCCCATTTGATTCCTCATCTTTTTCTTAATCTCATGCGTACATAAAATTCTCTCTTATATGCATTTCTAATTTTCTCCTTACTACACACCACTCATCTCTCGTAAAGTCAATTATGTCTACTTCCTTCCCTTTTTATTCCTTCCCCATTCCTATCTTATATTCTTGTTGTCATTTATTTTATCTTCCATATGTACCTCCTCAGTCAATTCAAAATTATAGATGTATAATCATCAATAAATTCTGATATCAATTTCCACTAATATATTCTTACGATGGATCGTAACTCTCGTCACATTAATCAAACAACTACTTCGATTACAAATCCATCTCCTTAAGATCATAAAAATTTCTATTTTCATTACATTCTTGCACACCTTAATCTCATCATTTCTACTTATCTCCCTATTTTCCTCACACAATTATAACAATATATTTACTTCTCTATCACATTCGAAGGTATGCCATTACAGTACAATATTGATATCATGTTCCATAATATATGCACCAATACAAATGTAGTGAATCTTTATCTATCATATCGAATCATATACTATTTCTCCTTTCCACATATCATTGTACATACATGTGTTCGTAATCAATTCAGAATCATAGATACCTAGTCATCCTAAAATTCTGATCTTGATTTCACAGACATATTCTTATGCTAAATCATAACTCTTATCACTTTTAATCGACATTCATTTCAAGTCCAAGTTTGACCTCTCCAGGCCATAGAAAATTTCGTTTTCTTTAAACTCAGCTTATACACTTTAGGTCTCATCATTCATATTGATATCACTTCTTTCCTTAATTAATCCATGACAATGTATTCACATTTATATCACATTCGAGGATATATTACCACAATACAATATAGATATCATATTCAATGATACAACATATATACAAATGTAGTGGACCTTTATCTATCATACAAAACCAGATACTATTTCTCATTTCTAACTACCCATAAACCTCCATTGGCTCACATTCTGATAGATCATCATTCTTCCCAGTGCTTCTAATAACTCAAATTCTTAAGGAATGCTCATGCATGTGACTCATATAAATATGACTCAGACTGGAGGATCAGTTGCTACTATCTGCTATGACATGACAAGAATGCATGTAACTTGACATGTATTTCAAAAAATGCCCATATAAGATAATAATTTTGAGCTCTGATACCACATATGTAGCACCCCACTCGTGCAAGACACTTACCCGACATCCTGAGGGATATCCGAGTCTGTGCCCCGCAAGGGTGGCATATTAGAGCACTTAATCATTCAAAACATAGTATACTTTTTTAATACAATCAAAATATGCAGAAATTGATAATCAATTCAGGCCCACTTTATTCGTAAACTTTTTCAATCATAATAATACAATAAAAAAAACTTTCAATAGCCATTTTGGCCCTTTCACAAATACAAAACACTTTAGACATAATGTCTTTCTATTACAACATGATTCAAATACACATTGTACAAAACTTTTCGGAGTACATATTGTATATACAATTCAATACAAAAATAAAGAAATACAATGCAGACTCGAACTGATCCTGACCTCTATCCCTTACTTGCATACTGAAGGTATACTCTCGTTTGCCTAATAGGGTATTCTTTTGATCCATAAAAATAATTGCAAATTTTGGGTGAGTTTTGCGAACTCAATGAGTGACTATTATCGATGGCTCACGCAGTCACATAACACATAATTTACATTCACATCATTTCACATTTCACATTCAATACAATTTCATCATTCCTATTATGCATATGCAGTGCACAAGAGACCCACTTTCCATTTTTTACTTTGTTGTGACCAAGTGCCTAAATTGTCCCATATCTATTGGATACTAGGCTCATTACTAATTGTCCCTTATTCGCTTGGGGGATACAGGACTCATTTTACATAGTGAGCCTGAGGCTCTTAATCACTTTTGAGCTCGAGGCTCATTTTCACTCATTGAGCTTTAAGCTCTGATCGGTGGCTACTTTAGTCACAACTGCCATTATCTTTCATACATTCATGAAATGAAATGCATCAATCACATTTGCATGATCCCATTTAATCACATTCCCATATCATCGAACCTTAGTCCGGCATTCAACATTAAGTTGAGAATCACATTTTCACTTATATGCAAATGCTCATTCAAAACACATTTATTATCAAATTATGTACATTCAGTTCATCTCATTCACATACAAGTAACACTTCAATACCCCAATCAATTCATCACATCATCGGACCTTCTGTCTAGAAACCAACACAATCAACCAATACAAAAATTCAAACAAAACAAACAATGAAATGAGACCATCTAGGTCTACTCATAGTATGCTCCAGATTAGCGTTGGCTTCCAAATTATGGAAACTCTTGAATGCGACACTTAACCTGCATAACCCATTTATTCAAGGCACACATTGTACACTTCATTAATAATGGCACAATTATAAGCATTTATTCATGCACAACTGTGTATATAGGCTATGTACAATGCATGCTCAATGACAATTCCAGGTACTTTACCAATTTCATATCTTAAGCTCATTTTCATTTCATAACTTAGTCGCTCATCAATTCTTTGAATCACAACCTCAATCCTTTGGTACTTTGATATCCATAACTCATTCCTAAATCTTTCCAATATAAACTCGTATGTGACTAATGAGGAAGAAAAACAGAGTAATTATATAATCATTTCTCCAAATTTTTTTGTTCTCATCACATACACATTTTAGTTGATCTTTCAACTTCAAAAATCATTTCTACAACCTCTTATAACATTTTGATCATCAAATAAAAAATATCAACATGTATAGCACACTCAAAATCTCCACAATCAATTCCCAACAACTACAAATATCATTATTTCTTAACCATTTTATAGTGAACTCATGATGCATGCTTCAGTTCATACAAAAATACATAATCATAATAAGCTTACTTATTTAAAAGCTCCAACATCTGCAACAATCACGACCCTAATCCCTTATGCAACCATGTATATCAAGTTGAAAGTTGATAGAAGGTTCGGTTTTTCTTAGGGTAGAAGAAAGAAATATCAAAGTGGAAGTGATGACAAACAAAGAAAAGCAAGATTTAACTTTGGTGAAATTTGATGAAAAACTCTGTGTTGGAGGAACTCTAAAGAAAGAAGTTTCGAGAAAGGTAAAGACAAATACAGTAGCTTGTCTTTCAAGGGTAATAAAATCTTAACTTTAGCTAGGACACCTGTCTATTTCTTATCCACTTATCCACTTCCCTTCATTAAGACTTATTTAAGTATAATTTATTCTTAAGTTTAAAACTCAATAATACCACTGAAATCACAAGTCATACCCCATTAAATCATTTTCAAAATTTTCCATAAACACAACATTTCGGGTCAACTTTGCATGTTCTTTCTGACCCCGATACTGAAGTTATTTTGCATCACTTTCTTCTAGAAACATATTCTCCTATGTCTTATGTCTCCATTGACATCAAAATCATTTAATTTGGTTTAGTGATTTGAAAGATATACCTCGAACATTTTCGGACTGCTCTTATCCAAAACAGTAGACTATATACAACTTTCAGCCAGAAATTGAACATCTTAGAGACAGAATCACAATTCAAACTTTTTATATATATTTTGTAGCACTATTGCTCTAGTTTACTCCAAATTAAAATTCATCTCATTTGGAATTTTACAAATACAAATATAATCATTATACTGAAGTGTGTTCAGTAAGATAATCCTATTTCACTGTTCCAACAAATTCCACACTTTCATTTGATCAACCTTTTTTAATTCGATTCAGAATGCTACCAATTTTTTGTAGAGAGGTAGGAAAATGTGTTAGAAATTTATTGGTCTAAGAATCACATCATTTGGAGGTCGAGTTATGAAGTTATGGCCCAAAGAATCAACCATGCTTATGTCCTCAATCACGTTGTACCTATCTCGGAACAATTGGCATAAGTTTCACTAAAGATTTCGAATTAAGGGTTTCTTTAAATGTTTTTGAAGAGGACTTCTAGATGTACAACTTGCATGAAAGCCTAAAAGGCAAATGCTATCATTTGGAGGGTAAAAAATGGGACCAGACGATAGGATTAGATGAATAATGTACTAGACAACATGATGTCCTCACCAAATGATACGTCATTACTAGAAGAAGCGTCCTCACCAGATGAAGTGTCCTCACCAGATGGCACATCATCACCAGATGATACATCTTTACTAGATGATACGTCCTCACCAGACGATATATCCTGTACTCTTGAGCATCTCCACTTACAAGGACTATAATTTTTGACTTTGATATCCAAAAATTCCATACTATATACCGTTGGAAAGCTAGAAATCTAAACTAAAACTTTCTAAAGACAACTTTGTCAAAATATGCATAAATCAATACATTAAATTCATGAAAGTTCAGATCGAAGATTCAACTCTCAGCTATTCATTCCCAGAAAATTTCCAGACTTCTATTTTCTAAAATCCAACACTTCAAATTTTTATTTCTAGTCCTTCTACTCTATTTCATTTAACTCATTCACTATAACCATAATTCTCAACATATCCCATTACTATTCAATATACCCAGAATGTCAATGAGTGCATGTACAATTATTTTCATGTGTGCAATATGTATGTATGCTAACATTTTGCTGAACATGAAATGCAATTTGTTTTCTATCTCTCACATTGCTATTTTCTCCATTATTGAAATCTAAATTCTAACCCTTAATATAGGGACGGAATGTTACATAAAGCGGATGACTCCCCTCATTTGTATCCATGCAAGAGTTTAAAGTAACAGAAGTATCCAAGCTTCCTTAAGATCTCTTATCCGTGTCTTCTTTGCTTGTTCTTCATGGTTCAAGAAGGCATCTTCGGGGAAGGTTGACTAGTTACTCTCGAGTTTGGGAGAAAATTGTACTAGTGTCGCACGAGGAGTTCGAGTGAAAGAAATCTTATGACAGTTGGTATCAGAGCCCAGTTTTGTAAAGAAGCTTTCTTGAAGGGAAATCTTGCACAAGATGGTGACCAAACAACCATCCGAAGTCTCCAACCCACAAAATATTGGTAGGGCTAAAAAGGAGAAGTCAAGGGACTTCATGCCCTCCATGAAGGAAAGGTTGGTAAAGATGAATGCCACCATGTCAAAATTAAGGGAAAGGGTCGATGACATGGACCAACACATTTCAATGCTCGAGTCCAAAGGTGACACGAGTAGCTACGGGGAGAAATGGAAGTTGCCTTAAATGTGGCGGTCGAGGCAATGTCAAAGAGGAATGACTCCTTAGAAGTTATGATGCTCGCTTATAATGTAACATCTTATCACCGATAGGAAGGGTAAAATAGGCATTTGGAATGGGGTATGAGTGTTTAAAATTGTTTTGCTATGTTTATGCATTCATATATACATGTGAATAGTAAATTTTGCACATGTAATGATTGTACATGCATTCATAGCATTTCCCGGTATAGGTGGCATTAATGTGATTATTGTGAAAAATATGATTTTTGAGCTTGAAAATTTAATTGGAGTGGATCTTTGTGAGTTTGGAATTTTGGGAGAATTTTAGAAATTTTTCTAGAAAATTTCGGGGAAAAAATTCTGGACCGAAAAATTGCCAAGTGGCAGACGGATTGGTTACCAGTACTGGAAATGACTGTCCAATGACACTGAAAATTAGATACATGATTTTAGGAAATATTAATTTAAGTCATTGGAATTTTTGGGGAAAGATTGGAGTAGGAATTGAATTGTTTTGGAAAGGAAATTAATGAGTGCCTAAAAACAAGACAAGTGGCAAGTAACACATGTCACTTGCCTACTTATATCTTATACTTAGTGTTTATCTGAATAACCTAAGAAAGTCTTCCACGACACTTCTTTCTCCTAAGGTTTTGGTGTTTTAAATGTGTTGGTTTTCTCCTCCATCCGTAGCTTCTTCTTTTCTCCTCCATCCATAGCTTCTTCTTTTCTCCTCCTTCGTTGGTCCAAGCTCCACCCACACAAGACACTCTTCTTTGTTATTTGTTTTCCCTTCCTTTAACTCTCCTATAACAGCCTAGCATAATTTTTTCCCCTTAAAGAAGATCGTGACCGTAGGTGGTGAAGAGAAGTAGAGGTTTTGATGTATAGTTGAAGAATTAAAGAGTTAAAAGCTTGTTAGGTAAGAATTATGTTTTAAGTTCTTAACTTGGTAGTTGATGCATTAATTGTGATGTCTTGAACATTAATTTCATGGTACTTGGGATTTGATTGTATGGGTATAAATTCATGTTTGTGTAAAGATGAATGATATAGCATGTGTAGTATGTGAATTAAGTGTTTTGGATTAAGTTTGAAGATGTTAGATGAGTGTTTATTAAAGAAAGAAAGTTGAGTGTGTGTGCTGCCATTTTGTGGCTAATTGGTCAAGTGATTATCTTGCTTAAATTTTGGCTGAATTAGTGATTAAATTGGATGCTTATGGGTGTAGAAATGGTATGGGAATGATAGGAGTAGAGTTAGGTGTAAAAGATGGAAAAGGGAATGTGAGTATGTTTCAATTTTTGGGCCATAACTTTTGATATGATTATGCAATTGAGATGAGGTTTGGCTCGAATTAAACTTGAGAAGTGTGGCTAGAATTCTTGTGAAGGAGGTGCTGTCCAATTTTGGCTTAAAGGGTTCTTAATTTTGACTTGAAAGTGGCAATATAGGTAGGTATGAAGAGTAATTCCAGAATTGATTTTTTTGTGATTTGAAACTTTGGAAATTTTTATAGGATGATTGAGATAGATTTTGCAAAATTGTTCATCATGAAAGTTGAATATTTTCTTGTTAGCTTTCTATCTCCTCTAAGTACAACATTTTTCAATTTTTAGGTTGAAAGTTATGACTTGTGAACTTTCAGATGGTTTTTCAAAGAATGAATGTGGTTTGTGTGTGAATTTTCTCTAAGTATAGATTTTGTGATTACTGTGCATTGAAGCCAATTCTGGACTGTTATAATTTAAATTAGCTCAAGTGATCTTATGGAAAGTTATAGAGAAATGTCTTAGCTTTGTAATGAGGTATAATATGCGAATTTTGGATGTAGGGATTGAAAGTTATGAATTTTTAAAGTATGGATATGGTTTAGGTGAAATGTTGATTTTACAATCTTTAACAGGATAGCCACAATCATGGGAGGATTTGGCCTAATTAGAGGTGGAATTTGCCTCTAGGTCCTTCATGAGAATTGTAGCATGTTTTTTGATATTTTCATTGATATAAAGTATGGAATTTTTGGACAATAGGTTAGGAAGTTATGATTTTTGGAAGATTGTGTTACTGTTAGGATGACACTTCGAAATTGATCTGTTTAAAGGTTGAATTTGCTTCCAAGTTGTTCATGAAAGTTGTATAATATGTTATGATATTTTTATTGATATAAATCTTGGAATTTTTGGCAAAGGGGATGAAAAGATATGATTTTAGAAAATTGTTGTACTGTTGTGGGAAAATAGTGATTAGGTAGAAACTTTGATTGAATTTTTGACACCCTTAAAAGTGAAATTGGTTTTCAAGCCCTTCATAAAACTTGAAGGGTTCTCTGAGATCTTTCCAATGAGACCTCATTTGTGATTTTTGGACACTTTTGTAAAGATTTGTGTAATGTGGAAGAAGAGAAGGTATATTAAGTGAAATTGGAAAAAAAATATTTATTTAGGCAGAAGCTGGCCCTCGCGAGGGCTAGCGCGTCTCGCGCTCCTCGCAAGAGCGAGCGCTCGCGATTACAAGCGTGCGTCTCACGGCCGTGAGACGCTCGAGATCACAAGCCGCCGTTTTTTTAATTTAATTTTTCCAATTTTGACCCCTACCTTCCTTTGCTTATAACTTAGCCATCCGACCTCCGATTGACCTGATTTTCAAGGCATCGGATTCGTGAGATATTTAATTTCATTTCTATGTGAAATTTTGAATTTTGGAGATGAAATTATGTAGCGCCCCCTTACCGTAGGGTACACATCGGGACGCTTGCAGGTCGCTCCGACACGTAACCCACGATAAAGGTGCTCTACCGAGCAAACCGACTAAAATCCATATGGCATCGAAATAATAAAACCACAATATCAAAGTCACTAAAATTTTAAAACTATAGTACTATTCTCGTTACAAATCATCCAACAGAAATATAGACAAGTCTATCAGTCCTCTAAACAAAACTCAAAAAGGAAACTGATACAAAAGTCTATATTAAGTCATCCTCAAAAATCATCCCAGCTGACTGACCTATGTGCCATCACTTCTCTTGCCAACATGCTCACACGGTAGGAAAAGACTATCTTCAGAGCTAGGGATCTAATCTATCAGTCCTGAAAAATTAGATGCAATTTTGGGTGAGTTTGCGAACTCAATGAGAAAC
>JANZLD010602791.1:0-12406 GCA_026413575.1 Erythroxylum carthagenense
GGACTGATAGACTTGTCTATATTTTGGATTGATTTTATGAGATGAAAGATTATTGTGGTTTTAAAAATTCAGAAATTGTCATATTATGGATTTTATTGTATTGATGCTATGCGAATATTTAGTGAATGTTTTCGTTAGTAGTGCTGCCTTGTTGTGGGATATGCGTCGGAATGACCCACAAGCGTCCCGGAGCGTACCCTACGGTAAGGGGGCGCTACACTGCGTTTATGTGTTCTCTTTTGGCTTAGAGCCATGGCACGGTTCCGTTTTATTAATTAGATCGATAAATAAAGACATGGTGTCTTATTTGATTTTTGTACTTAATATTTTTATATGAATTTTTACGATTGGTGAGATAACGATTGACCAATTATGTACTAGGTACAATAGATTAAGTGACCCCCATACCTTAACATTGGTACATAAAATTCAAGTCCTCGTATCCACATCTTCTACGAGACTTGTGGGCGATTCCATACTTAGGGTTTGGACATCGAAGAGGTCATCACCTAGGGTTATAACGCTCTTGTCAACTTAGTCCAGACTCACCACATATGAAAATCGAGCCAACACCAAAAATCGTTGGGTGTGCACACTAGTTGGTTGACTAGCGGTGACACACATGATTGTTTTGGCTTATTATAAGATTTTTTCTGACGAACCTATGTTCATTGGTTATCTACACCATCTTGGTGTGTATCGAGTTCTATTTGTGATACATATTTTTCTTGCTCACTGAGTATATAGTGTACTCACTCCCTACGCCTTCCAGCCATGTAGTTTAAATTGGTGAGCTTGAGGCTTTGAGTGTATCGTGAAGTCTTTTGACATTTTTGGGGCATTTCTACACGTGGGTAGTCTCTATTTGTATTTTTATTGTAAAGTGACTTGTGAACTATTTTTTTATTAAGTTGGCTATGTTGATATGCTTTATGATTTTGTAATGTTGGCTATGTTGATATGCTTTATGATTTTGTAAATTAACTCTTGATTGTCCTATGGTTTGTAAATGACCTTATGTATAAACCTTTTATACTATTGTTGAGATTGCTTTTGAGTGGACTTAAAAGTCCAGAAGTTATGGTAGATTTTTAATTGTGAATATAAAAGTGCATTTAAAACTGATTTACAGATATTTTAATTGAGTTTTGGGAGTATCCTTAGCTTGGGTATATGGTGGTTATCATATGCCCGATATGATTCTGGGTCGTGACAGACCAAATGATACGTGGTTAGTGGATGTTGAAGACATATGACTAGTGATGAATCCCATTTTTCAACTTTTATAGATAAAAATGGAGAATTCATCATATTTAGAGGCAATTCTAAGGGTAATATAATTTGCACTGACAAAGTTGGTAAGGATGATCACACTGTTATTAGTAATATATTTTTATTTGATGGATTGAAGCATAACTTATCAAATGTGAGCCAATTAGATGACAAAATCTACAAAGCATGTTTTGAAGGAAGATCATGCATTATATCTAGGATAATTAATAATAGAATTGCATTTTTTGAAAAAAAATCGAAGGAAATATATATACAATAAATCTTGTTATTTTCTTTAACCAAAATATTAAGTGCATAATTTTTATTAATGAAGATGCATAGACTTATTATAGGAGATTTGGAAATGAAAGTATGGACCTCATCTCAAACCTTAACTCCAAACAACAACAGCAACAACAAAAACACTTAGTAAAAATCTCATTGACATGTGGAGTCTTGGGAGGTCCAGTAGTACGAATCCTTATCCCTAACTAGTAGAAAGACTTTTTCGAAATGATCCATATAAAAATAAAATAAAAATAATCAATCAATCAAAATAATAAATAAGTAAATAATACTTAATAAATAAAATAAGTAATAAGTGACAAGTAAAAAATAAATAATATGATAAATAATGATGATGATGATGATGATGATCAGGCTAAGTAGCTAAAAATGCTTTGGTTAAATACCTAAGAGGCAAATACTACATATTGTGTTTTCGGTAGGTTCCAATAGTGTCATATCATTCTTAACCACCTCCTCCTAATTCTTCTTAGGCCTTCCTATTTTCTCTTATAGTCTCTAAGTATAATCTTCCGACGTCTTCTCATTGGAGTATCTGGGTGTCTCCTCTTAACATGTCTAAAATACTTAAGCCTTGTCTCTCTTAATTTTTCAATAATATTAGCCACCTTTAACTTTCCCTTATGATTATATTCCTGATTTTACCTCTTTTAGTAAGGTTGCACATCCAATGGAGCATCCTTATCTCCATCACCATTAGCTTATGACTATGCTTTTGTTTGATGGGCCAATACTCCACCCTATAGTGCATGTTCAACCTAATTGTTAAATGATAAAATTTATCTTTAAGCTTGAGTGGTATCTTCTTGTAATATAAAACTTCTAATGCACTTCTCTATTTAAGGCACCTTGATCTAATTAGATGAACTAAAACTTCTAATGCACTTCTCTATTTAAGGCACCTTGATCTAATTCGATGAACTATGTCTTTATAAATTTCTCTATTACTTTAGATGACAGATCCTATAAACTTAAAACACTCCTTTTATGGTATAATTTCTAAACCAATCTTTACCTCTATATTGTAGGGAGTAAATGATGGAATTTAATAGCTCTTCCACACCTCTATAGATATCTTATCAAGCCCTATTGGCCTTCCACTTTTGATCTCTCTAAACGTTTTTTTTTAATTTCTTTTATAGTAATTTGACGGTAACATGTAAAGTTATGAAACTTCTCAGATGTGTTAAAGTCACCTAAATAGATGTTAACCTCTTCGCCTTCATTAAAAAGACTATAAAAGTACCTCTACTATCTTCTGTTAATGTCATTTTCAGTTATAAAAACATGCCCTGCTTCATCTTTTGTACAACAAACTTGATCTAAGTCTCTCTTTTTTCTTTCCTTAGCTCTCACCAATTTCAAAACATCATTTTCTCTATCTTTAGTATCCAGTCATCATTATAGTTTCTTGCAAGCTCTACTTTTATCTTATGAGATTATCTTCTTTGCTTCTTTCTGTGCTAGTTTATAACTTTCTCTATTACTAACTCTCTCTACCTCTATGGTGCTATCTAATAGAGCTTTATAGGTAGTTGTTTTTATCTTTATTTTTTCTTCTACATCTTCCAGCCTTAACTCCAAACAATTTATTAATGGAACTCCAATGATCAATTTTGAGAAATACAAGATTTTTGAAGCTTACCAAATGGGAAAAAAAGAGCTCATTCAAGAGCAAAAAGTTGGCACCTTACACTAGACTTTTGCAATTACTTCATATGGATATGTTTGGATCAACTAGAGTTACTAGTCTATGTGGTAAACTTTATGCTTTTATCATAGTTGATGGCTTTAGTATAAGTATGGGGGTATACATATGTATGGGATGGTTATAATTATTAGGATGCCAATTTATGTCTTATCATTGAAATTTCCATGTTGACGTAGCTTCTTTCAATGTTTTAAAAAAAAAGAGAAAAGAAAAGGCAAAAAATAGATATATGTTTAAATAAAATTATCAAGGAGGAAATGCATATGTGTTGAAAAGTTATATATTATTAGTCTTTCCTCATAAAGTTATATTGAATGGGTTACTTGAGTATGTTGGATACGAGGTAGATGTTGCTTTCAATGGTCACTCCCTGTAATTACGAAGTCTGTTTTATTATCAACTTTTGTGAATACTATATGCTTGATGTGGTTTATAATGTGAGAGCTTGAATTTAAGCTAGGAAACATAGTTTTTGCATTCATCATAGTTGATGTACACAAGTGTGAGTGAATGTTGGTTTTTGAGCTTGATGTTATATTGAGCGTTTTTCATGTTTTACTAGCTTTGATGGCTTTTACACTACATTACCCAAATACATCTCACTTTATCCTTGCTTATATTATAACCCTAAAAAGTCCTTTGATTCATGATTTTGCATGTGACTCTTAGTGGTGAAGAATAAAATGATTTTCAAAGTTGTGAAATGTCTTAGTTATGAATGGTATTTGGTGCACCCATGAATCAACACCTTTTCCAAGTCTATCACTAGATTGCTCATTTTTTAAAGGTAATGAATATTGATTATTCATGAGTAGAAGCTTTTAATGTTGAGTTATTGCTATGGTTTTTGAAAGTCATTCATCTTTACTTATGATTATCTATTCTTAGGAAATACGAAAACTAAGTAAGTGTTTTGGTTTGTGACTTTGATTTTTATGAATTACCCCAGGACTGTCAAAAGCTAAGTATGAGGGAACTTGATATATGTTTAATTATTGATACATTTAATCCATCATACTTAGTGATTAATGCCTAAAAATGTTTAGGATTCTCACTTTAGTTCATATTTGATTTTAAGTACATTTTAAAAGTTAAAGAGCTAAAGTGACTCGAAAGCACACTTATTGAGCCATCTTCTCAATGTTCATAAGCTATTGTCTTCTTCAAGCAAGAAGACGAAGAAGATTAAAAGAATATGAGACAGCAAAAGAAAAATGAAAATGAAGAACAAGATTATTAACTCATAGCCATATAATTAATTTGGTATGGTCGTAAGTTAATATTGTTATAGTTATAAGTTGCTAAGGAAAAATATTATGTTGAACAAGATTAATTCACATTTCCATATGAAGCCAGTTGTCCCATATGAAGCTAGCCATCTCATTTTAAGGTAGTTGTCCATTTATCACATTGTTTTAACTTAGCTTTTAAAGATACAACAAGAAAGTGCATGACAGCAAGGTAAAAAAAGACAGCTAGAATGGGATACATCACATGTAAGACACCTCCCCCATTTTCCTTTAAAACGTAACTTTTAAAGATACTGAAGAAGGGAGGAGTGTGACTTTAACGTAACATAAGTTAAATAATCAAAGCTTATGTGATTATTGCTTAAATCAGTCTATTTTCTCAATCATATTGCAACTTTCCGATCAAACTTAGAAAGCTATTTCTAGGTTATCCGATAGTTAGGGTTAATTAAAGAGCTCCTTAATTAGCTATAACCTAAGGAAAAACTCGAATTAATAGAGCTTGTTGTTAATTCATAATCAATAGTCCAAAGAGAGATGTGAAGATGATAATTCAATGATATATGTGAATTTATGCTTAGGCCTAGATTAAACCAAAGAACTAGATTTCAAATCATTAATCAATTTTATCACTTTGCTAATGTTTAAATTTAGTTATTTTTACATTTTTAATTTTATGTTGTTTTCTAATTTGTATAGAACCAAACCCCCCTTATTTTACATATACGTAGAATTTAGGAAAGTAATTGGATTTAATCTCTATGGGGTTGACCTATACTCATCACTATTATAGTAGTATGTCTAGTTTATTATGTATAGTGTTACTATGCGTTACCAAGTGGCTAAGTTAGAAACTATTAGGCTTTTGCATTTACATCCTACATGAACCTTAAATTGTTTCAAATAGTTATTAAAAGTACTTTTTAAAAATGATTTTTATTAATTTTTTAAAAATTAAATGACAATATATTCACAATAGCAAAAAATATTATACCATTACAATGAGTTTCGTGTTAGACAAATCCAAACTATTATACAATGTACAAAAAGGGTTACGGAGATCATCATTTCTTGATGAAGATAAAAAAAATCAGTTAATTATAAATTCCATTTACATTTTATGCCCAGGGTGAGTTGATTCTCCATTGTCTTAGTGATAATCAATGCTCTTATCCAATTTATAATTTTGCCCACAACTTGGTATTTATCTTCACCATCACCTTGATAAAGATGTTTGTTCTTTTCCTTGCAAAGAGAATATATGATTGTCACAAAACCAGCCTTAAATAGCACTGCATTTGGTTGCCTAGAATTAAGCATAGACATAAATCAATGTGACATTGATTCCCATTCATATGTATGGTACACCAGGTTCAACATTTGTTGGATTCTTCCCCGTACACTTTGGAATATCAGCAACTAAAGAATAGGTGGTTATAGGTTTCCTTAAGCTCCATACATAGCACACACATTGTGTATTATGTGTCATGCCAATGAATTTTGGTCTTTAATCGGTCTTTACACTGATCAAACTCCCAATTTTGAAAAACATGATAGACCAACCTTGTTTACAAACTTTGAAAGACCTTGTATATTTCAAGGCAAGCTTTTATAGCTTCATAAGCATGATATTTCAATTGTCCAAATATATATTGATGATATTATGTTTGCTACCACTAATGAGAATATACGTAAAGAAATTTTCAAGTTTACGAGTAAAAATTTGAAATAAGCATGATGGGAGAGCTTAGTTTCTTTCTTAAGCTCCAAATCAAGAAAATAAAGGAAGTTATCTGTATTAATCAAGCAAAGTACACTAAAAAACAATTAAACACTTCGAAATGGATCAAGCCAAACCATTAAGGACATCTACAAGCATCACAATAAAATTGAATAAACATGAAGAGGGCAAGTTGATTGATGTAAAGCTCTATTGATTTATGATTGGTAGTTTGCTTCATGTTACTACAAGCAGATCGAGGGAGAGCGTTGGAGCAACTAATAAAAGTTGTTCCTTTACGACCAAAAGGCAAAAGGTCACAAGTTCAAATCATGGAAGTAGCCTCTTTGTAAAAATATAGGGATGAGATTGCGTACATCGATGATCCTCCTCAGTCCCCCATAAAGTAGGGAGCCTTGTGCATTAGGTACGTTGACTATTTTTACTACAAGTAGATCTAATATAATGTTTAGTTTATAATTTTGTGCTATATTTCATCTTATTTTTAGGTGATCCCACCTTTTAACCATTAAGAGCATTCTTAGATATTTGTGTAGTATTATCTTGTTAAGATTTTAGTATCCTAAGCATATTTTCTTTGATTAATTGGTTATTTAAGGGTGAATTATGCTGGTAGTCTTTTATATAGAAAGAGTACATCTAGTACTTGTCAATTCTTAAAAGATACATTAGTCTTATGGTTTAATAAGAAATAAAATTTGGTTACCTTATCAAATGGAAGCAAATACGTAACAGTTGTGGTTGTTACGCATAAATCTTATGGCTTAGACAATAACCTAGAGACTATGAAATAAACCTTACTAAGATACCTATAAGTGTGATAATACTAGCTCCATTTGTCTCACAAAGGATCCCAGTTAATACTCTAAAACCAAGTATGTAGAAATTAAGTACTATTTTATTAGAGACCATGTACAAAATAAGCATACTGAGTTAGAATTTGTGGATACACAATATTGATTGATTGACCTTTTTAGTAAACTTATAAGTGATGATATATTTTTCCCAATTAAAAGATAATTGGAGATGATATATGGAAAATCGATATATTAAGTGACTCTCTTAATGTTTGTAATGGTTTCTTAATATTTCTATGATTTATTATGTAGTTTAATGTTTTAATTTTAGTTTTAAAGTTGTTTTACAAGTTATTAAGGATGACTAATACCTCTGTGTAGTCAACTAGTGTCCTAAAAATTTCACCCTCTATGCTTTTGAATGAGTTTGCTAGATTTTGTTGCTTTTTGGGTTAATCAAATAGTCACTTTAGTTAACTAATATTCTCTTGTGGTCAACAAATGTCTCCTTATATGATAATGTTTTCTTTTCAATGAGTTTATTAAGAGAATTGTGGATTAAGTTGGCTGATCAACATCCTTCATTGGTCAATCAATATCTTAGTAGTAAACCAACAGAGCCAATCTTCAAAAATTAAATCTTCCAATGAGTTTGTAATAGATTTTATCAATAATATTTTTAGACCTCTAGGAACTGGTCAAATAATATCCCAATGTTAAAATCAGAAACACATTCTTTCCTTCTCCTTTATTATTGTTTTCTATTTTTGTTTCTCTCTTATCTGAACTAGTATATACAATTAAGGCTCTTTCTCATACTCTAGAAACCACTTATGGAGATTCCTTCTCTTAACACTCCTCTTCCTCACTTTTAATCAATGTAAATCTTTTTGATAAAGGCATATTGCTCAATCCTTTCATATGAAACTCCGCCATTCTTTGGTATACGTCCTCCTTTTTCAGCAAGCTTTAGACAATTTCCATAACTCCAACATGCTTCTCTACACCTAAAAGGTCAAACCTCATTGGCATTGATCACCTGGTCATCCAACCCATTTTGTGTAAACCCTAACTCCATCGATATGGGGATTTCTCAAGATCTCTCACTCTTTCTCTCAATTAGAATTTTATTTAACTCATAATCATACCTTTATGCATGTTTATGTATTCAATTTCAAAAATTGGTCTTCCAATTGAATTAATTTGCAATTTGGATGAGTTAAGGTTCATAATTGGGAACATTTCAATTATTTTTAGTTAATTTTTGATAAATTACATGAAATTGTAGGTTGACTAAAGGTTTCTCAAGTCTTAATTACATTATATTTTGTTTAAAAATTATTAAATTTGAGATTTTGACAAATTTGCCTAAAGAAAATTTGGAATTTTCAAAATTACTTGATTATGTTCATTTTTTGAACGTGATGATTTACTACTTTAATTTTTAAGCTATTCATATTCAATTTCATTAGAATCCTATTAATCCTAAATCTAGTTAAGTAATATCAGCTTAGCTTTTCTTTTAAGAAATTTTCATTTTTTAAAAAAATTAAACACAATCTTAGGCCACATTCATCAAATTAAGCTTATTACATCTCTTAATTTGACTTCATAATGTACTTACACCTTTTTTTAAATAAACTTAATGCTTTTTATCATATTTTTCTTTTATTAACTTTTATTTCAAATCATTTTTGAATATTTCAGTGAGTACCTTGCATTATGCTTTGAGATTGTTCACTTCATATTATAACAATTGAAAATTGGTAGTTAGTGGGATTAAATTTATAAAAGTATTTTTCTCCTTCAGGTGATTGTATCACTAGTACCTATACTCTTCTCATATCTTATTTATTTACCTTATTAACCCATCATCCTATGCCTTTCCCCTGCCCTATAGCAAGAACTATTTGAAACCATATCTTGTGCTAAGATACTCACTCGAGGTAGAGCTAACCATACACCTTCTAGGATTATGAGGAATCAAGAGAGATCCCTAACTCCTACACCTCATTTGCCTCCTCCTATTAGTGAGGATGAGTATTTTGATACTAACTCTACTCGGTTTCATAGTTATGTTTCTCGATAGTTACAAGGAAAATATGTTATCTCTCCCACTACTTTAAAGCAATTTCAAACATATGGTCTTGTCAAAGTCTTTATTGATCAAGGTTGGTAATCCCTTCTTACAAAAATATGTCATTTAAGCCCCGTAAAGTTTAGGTTATTTTATAATAATCTTGTTCTTAAAGTGATTTAAGGATATACCTACATTTTCTCCAAAATCTATGGGGTCGATATTTATCTCATTTATGATCTTATAAATGATATTTTAGGCATCCCCATTCCTAAAAAATACTTCTTATTATGGTTTTATACCAAATCCAATATCCAACCTTATTTTATGCCTGATATAGTCAAAACCATTTTTGAGTTAGGCAACCATATAGAGGTTACCAAAAAACCCAAAGATGTTTGTGGCGTTATTGATATTCATTGTTTTCATCATCTCTTAACTAAGTATAACTTTGTTTCTACTGATAATCACGTTATCTTTTTAGTTCTTGCTGGCCTTTAGTTTCTCTCTACCCTTAGGAGACCTTTTTCATCTTCATTCTTTTCCTTTTGCTAAATATAGTCCTTTTCCATCAAACTAAGAAAAAGAAACAAAGCATTCACTGTGCATTTTTACTTAGCCTCATCTTTTAGCGTTTTCACATTCCTCTTATTGTAATGAGATTAATTTTGATTTTTTTATTCAGCTATTTTTAACCATGTGGGTTACCAATTAGTTAGTGGTCAAATGACTTGGCCATATCAACAACAACTACTACAACCTAAATCGCCATCACTAATATATATGGCTCCCCTTTATGAAAAGGGTCTTAATAAGCCTCTCCTTAGTCATATTGTTAGGCTCCCTATTAATAATGATGCTACTACCTCATAAGTATGTCATAAGTCTTCCCCTTATCCTCTTCTTTTAGTTATTAAGTATTAGCTAACCACGTTGTAAGGTGAACTCGACTCATTTTGAAACATCACAATATACCAACATGATGATTTATATAACTCGGTCAAGTCCCAATTTATCTAGGTAATTGATTTTTTTATGTTTCTAAAAAAGGGAGAATAATTTTGTGATATTAGATTTAAAGGGAATATGGTTGTTATATATATGACTATTTGAAAATTCTTTGTATGAGTATGTTTCTTTTACTTGACATTTGATATTATGTTTCTTTTACTTGACATTTGATATTACTTACTTGAAATTTAAAATTCTCTTTCGTTCTTGATATTGATTTACATCTTATGCATGAATGAAGAGGGAGCTAATCATTATCCTGATATGGACTTGCACTTGTGTGTTTATTCTTATTATTGCTCTATATCACAAATGTTTCGTTACTATCAAAAGATATTATTGAACCAATGGAGGATCTAATAAATGTTTTAATGATAAAAAAACATAAATTCCTACTAATGATTTCGTTATCTTGATGAGAAGCTTTACAAGAACAAGATGAAATCATGTATGACTCAAGAAGATACTTTATAAATTTGAGAAAAGAAGAGTTGAAGTCGGTAATATAAAAACAGAAGATCAAGTTTGGACAAAAGAAAAGCCAAGCACATAAGGTCTTTTTTATTTTAATATATTTTTTAATCTCACTTTTTTATTTTGGTAATCCTAAAGGCTGACCACGTATAAACACTTCATACTACTTCATTACATGAGTTTTTTATGCATCAATAGGTGTTAAAACTTTTATTTTTAAGAGACAAGCCTCTTGATCTTTCATACTCTTTAGGAAACATTTTGGAAAGTGTTTAAATTATAATTATATTGAAAATTTTTGTTTAAGCATTTGAAGTTGTTAAAATCATATTTTGGGGGGATTAGTCAACCTATATGTGTTAATGGTCAACCAATTTAGGTTAAAGTTATTAAATTTGATGTTTCAAAAATTTTTAGTATAATTAATTGATGTATTGGTTAACCAATATGTCATATTAGTTGACTAATATGCCTACTAGTCAACCAATATCTCAACGGCTGGTAAATTTGTGCCTTTAATACATATTGGTGATTATTAGTTTGCAACTAGCCAATGTAATAGCTATTTTTGGCTTTAACAACTAGTGGGGGTCCCAAAACCATATGAAAATGTCTTTTCTCATTATTTTTTACATCAAGAAGCATTTGAATGGCTTACAAATAAATTTCTAAGTGCTTTTCAATCATTTGAGCATTCATTGTCTCATTATGAGTGAGTGGGGTTTTTTTTTAATATTATCAAAGTGATAAAGTGAGCTTATTTAAGTTATAAGCTTCCATTAGGGTTTTTATTTATTGTATTTAAAAGTGTTCTAAGTAGCTTTGAGGTTCCTCTTCACTTTGGAAGAAGATTGTATAAGGTTTTCTATTTACCAAGTAAAGATTGTACAAAAGGATATTCTTTGCCTTAAAATATAGTAGAAATTTAAAAAGAATTTTGGGAGTGGACATAAGAAATAATTGCTTGTCATGACACTATAAATCAATTTGCATCTCTCTTCTCTTACTCTTTTAATTTTTTACTTAAAAGCTTTGCTAAAATTCATTATTTTTACTGTATAATTATGTCTTTTACAAATTGTGGTCTTTTTCATATTAATTTATTAAATTTTTGTCGTAAATTTATAAACATATAATTCACCCTCTAAACTAACAATATCTTAGTATATGAATTGAAGTGTAAATTTCAGTCAATATAACATAAAGTTTTTTTGAAATTTATTTTAAAATCCTTTCGAGTTGAAGGTATAACAACTTTATACTTTTAATTTTTTAATGCAATATTTCACCTATTCTCAACATTTAAGTCACATGTATACTATACAAAATTTTTAACAAGTATTGTACTCTTTTCTTTAGGCTTAATAGGCCTCAAAACATGTAAATAAATTTTATTAAATTGAGGCATGCCATGTTTACATGTAGTTTTTTAGGTTTACCACATTTAAAAATAATTTCTTTATGTTATACCTAAATGAATAAATGTTATGTCTAATAAACTTGAAGATGATAAGGGTATAAAAATAATAGTAACCTAAGAGAATATGAGCAACGTATATAGGTACAACTTTATGATATTTTTCAACTTTATAGTTGTTGGACCCCGATCTTTGTGTGGAATTTAGAAATAGTAAATGAAATTAAATGAGTATTTTTATATATGTATTGTGATATATATGTAATTATGTTGTAAGGAAATTGATGAGAAAAGAATTGTTTGATTTGATAACTTTGGGTTTTGAATAGATTTGTATGGGTTATGAAAGT
>JANZLD010602839.1:0-12402 GCA_026413575.1 Erythroxylum carthagenense
GACCCTTAAAGAAAATGTGTAGTACGTTCTATTTTGGATCCACCAAAACCATTCTGATGTGCTTAAGATCTGTGAATAAGTTTGATGCATTCATGTTTTATGGTTTGTGAATTTGATTGTATGATGAGAATTTGAGAAACATGTATTTTATGAACTCAATGAAAAATTTCTATGATAAGTAAAATGTTTTTAAAAGTTTGCTTATTTTTTGTTATAAATTGTTACCCACGAGCTTTGAAGCTCACCCCCTTTTTCATCCCATCTTCAGATAATAGCTAAGAGATCAAGAGCCTAAGGAAATTTCTCAAAATTTGCTTATTTTGTAATTTGAGTTGGTTTTGGGAAAGCAACGAGTTTGCTTATTTAAGAACCTTTTGTAATTTGAGATTTTGAGACAATAATGAATGTGGCTTGTATTAATTCAAATAGACTTCACGATTAATAATTTTGTTGATAATCAAATAATAATAATGTTTGAAATAAATGAACTGTTTTGATGAGTGTGTTAAGCGTGCAGTGAAAAGACAGAAGAAGTCGAAAACATAAAAGAAATCCAAAATACAGAAGAAGTTCAAAACATAGAAGAAGTTCAAAATACAGAAGAAGTTCAAAACACAGAAGAAGTGTAAAACACAGAAGAAGCGTAAAACACAGAAGAAGCGTAAAACACAAAAGAAATGCAAAATACAGAAGAAGTTGAAAACACAGAAGAAGCGAAAAATACAGAAGAAGCGAAAAACACAGAAGAAGCAAAAAATACAGAAGAAGTTAAAAACACAAAAGAAGTAGAAAACACAGAAAAAGCGCAAAACACAAAAGAAGCAAAAAACACAGAAGAAGTTGAAAACATAGAAGAAGTTCAAAACACAGAAGAAGCTCAAAACATAGGAGAAGCGTAAAACAAAAAAGAAGCGCAAAACACAGAAGAAGAGGAAAATACAGAAGAAGTTGAAAACACAAAAGAAGTTCAAAACACAGAAGAAGTTCAAAACATAGAAGAAGTTCAAAACACAAACGATACAAAGATGAAGACACTCTAGTACGTCGATAGTTAGTTAGTTTGAGTTAGTTACAGAACTCAACTGAATAACGGTTATCAAGAAGCAAGAAGCAGTTATCAAGAAGCAAGAAGCTATTGGAGACTTAGGCTATAAATACTAGTCATAGTTGAAGACTAAACAATCTTTAGCTTTCAAGTTATTACTTACAAAAATTCTGTATTCAAAGTGCGATACAAGAGAGCAAACTCTACTATAACGAAAAGCTCATAATATCTTTCTAGTGAGAGAAAGAAAAGGCTAAGAGCCTGGAGAGGCTAAGATAGCAGAAAGAATACTCAGTGTAAGAGACCTGAAGAGGCATTGGAAGGGAAGAAAGAATACTTGTAAATTTAACAAAGTATAGTGAAATCTCAAAAGAACTCTGAAGATTGGATGTAGCCCAAGGTTTAGGGTGAACCAGTATAAAAATCGCAACGTTTATCTTCTAACTTTTTACTTTTAATTTCTCTTGTTCTTATACAAGGTTATAGAAGCTATTTTCGATTTAACTACGTAACTATTTTTGTATAACATTTGTGGTATTCTTTAACATTTGAAAAAGTTTCTTTTTTATAGAAATATCAAAGTTTTGCATTCACGAAAAGAATACACAATTCAACTCCCTTCTTGTGTATTACATATATTGTACGTGAGTTCTATATTATTGTGTGATTTACTTCATAAGGGTCGTGGGCTTGGGATGTCATTTTGGACCTACAACAAGTGTTACAACCACTCACAAGCTTAGCTTCCTCTCTAAACATCCTCGGTCAAAAGAAGTTAGAATGGGCTAGTTCAAAGGTTTTATTCAATCCACCCCCAAGGACTTCTCTTACTATAACTTCCCTCAACGAACAATTTGGAACACAACAAGAACCATTTTTATACAAGTAACCATTGTGAAGAACAAAATCCATAAATGCACCATTGTTTTCTCTAGTCCTAGAAAATATTTTTCCAAAATCTTTATCACTCTCATACTATAGCACCCCACTCCCGTAAGGACCCGAACTAGACATCGTGGGTGATATCCGAGTCTGTATCCCGCGAGGGTGGTGTGTTAAAGCACTCAATTGTTCAGAAATCAGTATAAATGTTTTTGAATCACAAACACATTATGCGGAAATCTATAACCAATTTAGGCTCATTTACAAATACAATACATTTGAGTCATTTCGAAATACCAATTTATACAAAAAGTTGCGGAATATACAATTCAATACAAAGTAGAGAAATGCAATGCAGATACGAACTGATCCTGACATTGGTATCACTTCCTCATATTCAATTTGTATTTTCCGAGCATATTTGCATCGAATATAATGTGGACCTATATTCTCCTCACATTTGCAATAGTGTCACCTCGAATTTAAGGTTCACTTACATAGTTGGTTACTTTATTCATTCTCAATTAATCACTACAAGTACTCTCACGTCTTATTCTAACTCATCTTGAACTTTGAACTATAGGAACTATGATTACCACTTATTTAATAAGTCACTGATGGCTTCCTCTATCATCTCCACGCATATTATACCTATATGCTTGATATTTTCAATTGTCATGGTGATCCCTCTATTAGCTGTGTGCTCATAGTGGTAAATAAACCTAAACTCAACAACTTTTTCATATATTGCTCATCATGTCATCTTCCAATTGTCATTTATTTCATCTCACACATCTATATTCTGAATCAATTTATAATTTTAGGGGCATAACCCATATGAAGCTTAAATCTCCATTCCACAGATATATTCTCCTATTGAACCATAAACTCTTATATCGGTAATCACACGACCATTCTAAGTCCAAGTTCAATCTTTCAAGGTCCTATCAACTTGGCTTATACACTTTAATCTCATCATTTCTACTTATATCCTTATTTTTTCCTCAAACAATCCAATATATATATATATATATGAATATATAGATCAATACAAATTGAAGTCATTATTGAGTTTGAAAAGATTGAAACGATTGTACAAATGAGTATTTCCTAATAAAGATAGTGTTATAATCTGATGCATTGAATAGAAAATTCCATAACAGTGTATTACAAATTTTGATATTGAGGTCACCAATTCTAGTGCAGTAATGAGATTAAATGTCGAGATGAATTTTGGGGTAAAAGAAAATGAAGCAGTATTGGCCTCATTGAAATTTAAGATCGGTTTCACATGAAAAGATTAAAAAAAGTTAAATTGAGAATTCTAAAATTGTGGATCTTATTAAGGAAAAAAAATGAATCCAAAATTGAGTTTAAATTGGAAAGTGTTAATTGGTGACTAAATCAAAAAGGATGTGTACCGGTAAAGATAACTGAATGAAGAGATTACTGGAGAGAGAGCACAAGTAATAGCCTAAGCTAGACATCCTAGTAGGAATATGTTGATATAGTCTTTTTTAACTGTTAAGGATGTGTGGAGACAAGTGACTGAGTGTTTGAATTGCCAACAGTCTTAATTGTTGAGGATATGCTTAAAAAATTATATTTTGGGAGTTCATATGATCATGAGTTTAAAAGATTTGTGTGTATTCAATAAAATAGTCAAGATAGTGTGAT
The DNA here is from genome assembly GCA_026413575.1 of Erythroxylum carthagenense. Classification (NCBI taxonomy): domain Eukaryota; kingdom Viridiplantae; phylum Streptophyta; class Magnoliopsida; order Malpighiales; family Erythroxylaceae; genus Erythroxylum; species Erythroxylum carthagenense. Next base: position 3,605 of record JANZLD010602839.1, read on the forward strand.
AGCGGAATCAGTGCTTGAAGGACCTATTGAATTATCAACTGAGGTCATTTGGAAGAAAGTTGTTGAGTAGGGAAGTTTGTGGGAAATGTAAGAGCATATGAGGAAACAATACCCATGCCTTATCGATCAAATAAATATTAGTTTTGAGGATGAAATTTATTTAAGGAAGGGAGAATTGTAACATCTCATCCCCATATTAAGGGTTAGAACCCAGATTTCAAATGGAGAGAATAGCAATGTGAGAGTTAGAAAAATTTGCATTTCATGCCCAACATACGTGCACGTGAATTTGAAACTTTGCACATACAAAATTAAGTGTACATGCATTCATTGAAAACTTCTAGGTATGATTGTTTTTTAATGTGATTTTATTAAACATGGGAAGTAGAGGGAGTAGAAAGAGTGATCTAGTTATGAGTTGTGATAAGGAAAGATTTGGAAACGAAATTGGTAGTGATATGGAAAATGTTCACTGAGTGTCCTTCAGTCTTTAGCCACAACTTTTTCTCTAGTTATCCAAACGAGATGATTCTTAATTTGGATTAAAATAGAAACACATGGCTACTTTTTTTATTAAGACATTGAATTTAAATTCTATCTTTAAGAATCTCAAAGGTTGTCATGAATTGGAGAACTGGGTGCAGTACATTGGATGAATGTAAAACTTTATATTCTGTGTTCGAGGAAAGTTTTGGATTAATATAGGCTGATTTAGGCAAATGTTTCTTCTAGAAATTTGTAGGAATTTCTTTTATCTTTCTAGTGGTTTATAGCATAAAAATTTTGAACATCTGAGATGAAAGTTATGGTCCTTATAAGGGGAGATGTTCAAGAGTAAAGATGCTTCTTCTGCCTTTTTGCTTCTTCTGTGTTGACATCATCTTCTTCTGTATTTCTTCTGTGATGATGTCATCTTCTTTTGTGTTTTGCTCCTTCTGTGTTTTGCTTCTTCTGTGTTTTGCTTCTTCTATGATGACATCGTCTTTTTCTGTGTTTTGCTTTTTTTGAGATGATGTCATCTTCTTCTATGTTTTGCTTCTTCTGTTTTTTCACCTGGCCTATATTCTATTCCATTTTTTACAATTCAAAAGATAGAATTTGTCTTTGAGGTTTTTATAAAATTTGTATATATTGAAGTCTTCTTTCAAATTATATAAAGAAAGTCCTAATATGATACTGTAGGGAAAGTTATAGCAATTTTCCCGATCCTTCTATCTTTTTTCCATTAGTCTATTTCCCATTGGCTTCGTCTATACCTATCTTCTGTTCCAGTTTTGGCCCTTTAAAAGATAGAATTTGTCTTTGAGGTCTTGATAAAAGTTGTAGATCTTGAAGTCTTCTTTCAAATCATATAAATAATGTCTTAATATGATATTTTTAGGAAATGTTATAGCAATTTTTCCGATTCTTCTGCCTTTTTGCTTCTTCTATGTTTCTTTTGTGATTATGTCATCTTCTGTGTTTTGCTCCTTCTGTGTTTTTCTTCTTCTGTGTTTTGTGTCTTCTGTCTTTTCAGTCCTTCTATGTTTTGCTTCTTCTGTGTTTTGCTTCTTCTTCTGTGTTTTGATTCTTCTTTTTTTTTTTTGCTATCTTCTGGTTTATTTTTGACCCTTCAAACGATAGAATCTATCTTCAAGGTCTTCATGAAATTTGTAGATCTTGAAGTCTTCTTTCAAACCATTTAAATAACACCTAAATCTAATATCTGTGGAGAAATTTATGCTAATTGTAAAACATTTTTTGTGTTACTATTCATAAACTTCTTCTGGGTTACTGTTCATCTTACATATTCTATTCCATTTTTTATCCTTCAAAAGATGAAATTTGTCTTCGATGTTTTCATCAAAGTTGTAGATATTGAAGTTATATTTCAAACCATCTAAAGAACACCTAAATCATATATCTGTAGAGAAAGTTATGACAATTGTAAAACATCTTCTGTGTTACTGTTCATAAACTTCTTCTGGGTTACTGTTCATCTTACATCTTCTGTTCCATTTTTGATCCTTCAGAAGATGAAATTTGTGTTCTAGATCTTCATGAAATTTGTAGCTCTTGAAGTCCTATTTCAAACCATCCAAAAAACACCTAAATATGATATTTGTAGAGAAATTTATGACAATTGTAAAACATCTTTTGTGTTATTGTTCATAAACTTCTTCTAGGTTACTATTCATCATATATCTTCTATTCCATTTTTTATCCTTTAGAAGATAGAATTTGTGTTCTAGATCTTCATGAAAGCTCTAGCTCTTGAAGTCCTCTTTCAAACAATCTAAATAAAACCTAAATCTGATATCTCTAGAGAAAGTTATACTAATTTTCCCACGATAGGTTCAATATGATTGAGGATAAAACCAGATTGGATTCTTTTAGCTATAACTTCTTCTCTAGACACCCAAATGACTTGATTCTTAAACCATGGGACTCGTATGACATTACCATAGATATCTGATCAAAAATCATAGCCATCTGAAATAAATTAAGAAAGATTGAGTGAGAAACGTGGAACTGGTGAGTGCGCTCTTAAAATTTTATGAACTAGAGTTATTCCACTGAACGTACTTCGGTGTTTTGATTATGTTTGGATCTATAGGATTCCAAATGAGTAATGAATTGTGATTTTGATAGTTTTAGTGAGGCATAAGCCTAAGTATGAATCATACGTAGATCAGTTTTGGATATTAGACTGATAATGTGATGAGAATAAGGGAAAGACACCCAAGATTGTCATGAGCATGCATGGTACATATTTTTTATATACACACTTGTGCATAAGGGAATGCTTATAATTGTGCAATTATTAATGTGTGAGTATCGTGTTTTTGGCATATTGACGTGTATGATAAACGTCTGCATTCAAATGTTTCCAGATCTTGAAGCCAGTGCTAATTTGGAGTGTACTATGAGTAGACCTAGATGGTCTCATTCCACTGTTTGCTTTATTTGACTTTTTGATGTTGATTGATTTCTGAATGATTATGTGAAAGTGTTTGACTGTGTTGGTTTCTAGACAGGAGGTCTGATGAATGTGTTATATGAAAGAAATATGGAAGTGCTCATTGTATGTGAATTAGATGAAATAAATGTGCATAATATGATTGCTAAATGTCGGACTAAGGTTCGATGATATGTGAATGTGAGTGAATAGGAATATGCAAATGTAATTGATGCATTCCATTTCGTGAATGCATGAAATATAATGGCAGTTGTGACCAAAGTAGCCACCAATCAGAGCTTAAAGATCAACGTGTGAAAAAGAGCCTCGAGCTCAAAAGTGATTTAGAGCCTCAGGCCCAACGTTTAATGAGCCCTATATGGGACAGTATCAATGAGCCCTATATGAGATAGTATCAATGAGCCCTATATGGGAGAATTTAGGCACTCGGTCACAACAAAATAATAAATGAAAAGTAGGTCTCATTTGCACTACATATATATAATATGAACGATCAAATTGCATTGAATGTGAAATATGAAATGACGTGAATGTGAATTATGTGACTGGGTGAGCCATCGATGATGGTCACTCATTGAGTTCACAAAACTCACCCAAAATTTGCAAATATTTTTTAGGCTCAGAAGAGTACCCCGTTAGATAAATGGGAGTTTACCTACTGCATTCAAGTATGAGGTAGAGGTCAGGATCAGCTCGCGTCTGCATAATTATTTTCGTTAATTTTTGTAAAAAGGGATGTATTCTTAGACTTTTGTATCATATTTATTGATCAACTCTTTTTTTTTTGTAATAACTTTCCAAAATGGAAAGGAATGTAAATGAGACTAACTTTTGAGTCCAATTATTATATATATGTGATTGAAAAAGTTTATGATTGAAATGGGCCCGAATTGATTATTGATTTTTCCCAAAAGTGTGCATTGTTTTAAAAAGAAAAGAAAAAACAAGAAAGACTTTGTAATGAGATTTGACTGATTGAGTGTTCTAGTACGCCACCCTTATGGGGCATGAACTCAGATATCACCTATCGATATTAGGCTCGAGTCTTACAGGAGTGGGGTGCTACACATACAACCCCCTAATATCATCAAATCCTATAACATGTTCATGCATTTAGCTCAACAAGATAAATTTCCTAGACAATGAATGGACAAAAACATTTGTGGTCCCTTTTTTATACTTTATAACAAAATCAAAAGATTGGAGAAATTTAACCCAAGTAGCATGTTTATGACTCAAGTTGGCTTGAATTTGGACATCTTTTAAAGAATCATGATTGGTGAAGAGAATGAAAGAGTTGACCATTTAATAGGACCGGAAATGTCTAACAGCCTTAACAATTTCATAAAACTCTTTATCACAAGTTGTGTATCTTTTCCTAGCATCATTGAGTTTTTCACTAAAGAATGCAATTGGTCTACCCTCTTAGCTCAAAATAACCCCTATTCCTACCCCACTTATGTCACACTCAAGTTCAAATGGTGCACTAAAATTAGCTGAAGCCAAAATAGGTGCTTTTGTGATCAAAATTTTTGAAGTGTTGAATGCAATTGTGGCTTGATTAGTCCACTTGAATTCACCTTTTTTCATGCAATCGATTATAAGAGTAGTGATTGTACTAAAGTTTCGAATGAAGCTCCTGTAATGAAAGCTTCTAATTTGAAAAAGGCTAAATGGGACCGGCCAATCTAGAATTGTTTGGATCTTTGAGGGATCCATTTTAATTCCATCATAGTTAATGACGAATCCTAGGAATGTCAATGAATGATCACAAAATTGGCATTTTTCAACATTAGCATACAAAGACTCACTATCTAAGACCTCAAAGACACTTATCAAATGCATCACATGTTCATCTAAAGATTTGGAAAAGATTAGAATATCATTAAAATATATTTCAACAAATTTATGAAGGAAAGGTTTTAGTACCTCATTCATTAGCTTCATGAAAGTTGATGGAGAATTTGACATTCCCATCAGCATGACTAACCACTCATAAAGTCCCTCCTTTGTTTTGAATGTTGTTTTCCACTCATCTTTCTCTCTCACATGGATTTGATGAAATCCTTTGCGAAGATCAAGTCTACTAAAGATTGTTGCTCTATAAAGATGGTCAAGCATGTCATCAAGTCTAGGAATTGGATATCTATATTTGAAGGTGATTTTATTTATTGCCCTTTAATCTATAACAATCCTCCATTACCCATTTTTCCTTGGAACCACAAAAGCAGGAACTACACATGGGCTAGTTGCTGGTCAAATGAGCTCTCTCTCCATCAACTCCTCAATAATCTTTTGCAAAGCTTCACCTTCTTTAGTACTCATCTTATAAGATTGCTTGTGTGGAATAATTGCCCCCAATACAAAATTGATCTCATGTTGGATACTTCTTATAGGTGGAAGCCCCCTAGGAAGTTCACTAGGAAAAACTCTAGGAAGTTAATCAATCAAATGTTGCATAACTCCAGGAATTGGTGGCCTCGGTTTCATATCATCTTCCACATCCAATAGTGCAAATGAAGGCAACTCGTCAAAGAAACCCCATTTTCTGCCTTATTCTTTACATCTAGCTTCATAGGAGTTAGCAAGAATTTTTTGCCCCCATGCTTCACGGAATATGTGTTTACTCTTCTGTGATGACTAACATCCCTATCATACAACCATGGTCTACCTAAAAGCAAGTGACAAGCTGACATTGGAATAACATGACACTGCACTTCATCTTCATATTTCCTAATTGCAAAGGAACAAGACATATCTTTGCAACTTTGATCTCATGCTTCTTGTCAAGCTAAGTGAGTTTATAAGGACATGGAATGGGCTCAGTTTTCAAGCTAAGCTTGTCCACCATTTCAGTTGAGTCCACATTCTCACAAGCTCCACTATCTATCATAACATTGCATTTCTTCCCTCCGGTTACACATTTTATATGAAATAGTGATTTTCTCTTCCAACCTTCACCTCCATTTTCACTATTAAAAATTCTGAGCAAAACTAGCAATTATGTCTCTATTTCCTCTCCACTAGCCACAATTGTTTCATCACTAGCATTTTCCTCCTCATGCTCTTCATCCCCAAAAAGGACAAATTCTTCAAGTTCATTATCAATCTCTTCCATCTCCTTCAAAGTCATACCCTTCCTATTTGGGCATTCGGATTGAAAATGCCCATACCCTTGACATTTGAAGCATCTAAGCTTGGTTTTGGGGCAATGAGAGCTGCTAGGTGTGTATGGAACTTTTGAGGTGCATGGTGATGGTGAATTGCTTGGCTTGGATGGTGAACTTGGTGTTTTTTATGGTGAGTTTTGAGGTGATATGAATTTAGGCTTAAAAGATCATTGGAATGGGCTAGTTCTTTGGCTATAAGTGGGACTTGGTTTTGGTGGAGTTTTCTTGGTTTTTTTGTGTTGTAAGTTGATCTCACATCTAAAGGAAAGTTTCTTCAATTAAGCAAAAGTGTCAAACGGGTAGAGATTGGCCATATCTTGCAAATCTTGATCAAGACCCTTGACAAATCTTATGGTGATCACTTCCTTTATTTCTTCTAGACCACACTTCAATAAGAATTGCTCAAACTCCATTATATAATCCTCCACGGGCCTACCATTTCGTGTCAACCCAAACATCTTCTCTAACATTTTCTGCTTATATTGAGGAGGCAAAAATGTTTCTTCTAACTCAATCTTCATTCAAGTCCAATTGTCAATCTTTGGTTCCCCTCTCTAACTCTCCTATTTTGCAAATTATCCCACCAAAGGGCAGCATACCCTTTGAACTTCATGGCCTCAATTTTCACTTTCTTATCCTCAAGCACATCCTTTAACTCAAAAATTCTTTCAACCGTGTACAACCACTCTTAGAAAATATGAACATTAAGTTTTCCAACAAATTCAGGCACATCAACTTTAAAATTGAACAAATCATCTTGCCTATCATTCCTAGGTTGGTGCATGTTTCTAAAAGGGCCTATATGTCCTGCTTGATGAAGGCTTCTACCTCTCCCTCTTATGCCCTTACCTCCTAATCTCAAATCATCTTGACTAGTAGCGTTAGATTGAGTTACCTCATCATTAAAGTCATCCTCCGTGCTCTGGTTGGCTTGGGAAGTATCTCCAGGTGCTTCAAATGAGCGCAAAGTGGCAAAAGCTATATCCTTGGCCTTTATGGCCTCAAACTGTTAGGACCCGATTTCGGAACCAGACCCCAACCAGAAAACAAAAAACAGAAAACAACAAACAGAAAACTTTTACTTGGCGAAAACTAAGAATAAAGCCGAAAGAGAAAACGAACAAAAATCAACCAGATCAAATCGGATCAAAGGCGAAAACACAAATCGAATCGGAAGTCATAAGAATCAAAAGCGAATCGAATCGGTTCAATCAAATCATAAAGCGAAAATAATTCTAAAGCGGATTCGACATCCGAAAACGTGTATCTTAATGACCGGAATCATAAAGTGCAAATGGATTTACAAAAATTAAGAAACAAAGAAACCAAACGGATTCAATCAACTTAATATTCAAATTTCTAACATCCGTGAACTCATACTTTAGAAAAACGCGCATTGGAAACCTTAAGACTAAACCAATCCGAAACCGGTATAAATTTTTTCTATTTCATCATTTTCATTTTTTATTCAATCTCATACAAAGCAATTTAATTTCTTCAATTTGGAATTCATCAATTCCATTACTGCAATCAAAAACTCAAATCATAATATTCGTCTTATACAATTATACAAATCCCATAATTCATCGTTTAAACATCTTATTCTTCTTTTGCCATAAAATCTCATGCATGACAATCAACCATACACAAAAAGACACTTCAATATCTCAATCCCAGTAACACAATTCATCGGACCTCCTGTCTGGAATCCCAGCATAAGCAAACACATTTCTATACCTATAACACTTCAATAAGTCTCAATCAATAAGCAGAATCATCGGACCTCCCGTCTGGAATCCATATCATAATCAATCCCATTCATATACAGTCACATTCATATCTCAATCATTCATAACTTACACAAATTCATAATTTATCTCAATTTAATACACAAATTTCATAATTCTTCATAATTCATACACCTCATGAAATAATTGCTTACAAAAAAATATTAATGGCATTCCAAGCCATGTACAAAACCAATACCAAAATCCCAAATCCATAAAACACAGGACAAACAAAATCGAACAAAAGCCTTGACTTTCTTTCATCCAATCTCCTGCTCGATACTTGGAGAAGGAATGTAGCTCCAAGATTATCACACTAGTGAGTGAGTGTAATATGAGATAAATCAATTTCTCCCAGAAGAGAAGTAATCCAACCAAATTATGACGCAGTGAGAGCAATGCTCTGTTATTCAACTTCACTACCAGATCTGGAATAGTAGGTTGTTTCTTGATACCCCAAAATATCAAATTGTGTTGGACCCCGTTTCCCGAGCCCAACTCTCATACAAAAATCATAACTATTATCGATTCATTTTCCTCGCAATCTCCTCTTGCTGGATACCAAACATGATGATCCCGTCTCTGGAATCTAACTCTTAATAAAATATCGTCATACTGGAGCGTGGTTCCTTATGACTCTTCTTGTTCTGATACCACCTGTGTTTAATCCCATTTTTGGAATTCAACTCATGAACCATGATCGTCTGCGTAATTCTAAAGAAATTGCGAAGCCTAAAGTCACGCACCATTTCTACATTCCTTTTTCCATAACACATCTCATTTATACATATGTATATAACCATAATTCGTACTCGTGATTTGTCATCTCCAAATCGATAACTTCTTCAAGCATACTTTAATTTCCATTCAACCTTAGCCATA
>JANZLD010602945.1:0-12392 GCA_026413575.1 Erythroxylum carthagenense
TAGAAGGTGTAAGTTTGCAAGCTTGTAAGGAAGGCTCTCAAGGAGGAAGGAAGAAACTTAAAGAAGAAGAAGAAAAAAAATTGATGGAGATGAAAGAGATGAGGAGTTTCGGATGATGCAAGCTTTAAGAGGTAAAACTCCTCTTTTTCATTCTTTTGATAAGGCATATACGAGAAAGTGGTTTGGTATAAGACAAAAGTCATTAAACTCTTTAGGACAAGTGGCAAGTTTTAAGAAAAAAGACAAAATAGGCTAAAAACAAATTAGTAAATAGGAAACCTAATGCAATTTGACCCATTCTAGTCCAATGGCCCTAATTTCAATCCCAAAATAATATACCCAATATTACAGTGCCATTGGATAGAAATTTTCACTACCAAAAATCAACCGGTTCGCCGCTTGGTGATTTTTTTCCGGTCTGGAAATTTTTTCCGGAAAATTTCAGAAAAATTTCTAAAATTCCCTTAAAATATAAAACACTCAATGGCGCACTCAGAATAATTTTTCAAACCCAATAACCACGCTAATCCCAATAAAATTGTCTTAGGCACGAAAACCGGGAATGTCATGTATGCATATACAGTAAGTTCATGTGCACAATTGTGACTATGGAGCAATCCTATTATGCATGAGCAGTCTTACGAAATCCCAATCTAGCACATCCTATGCCAATTTACTATTTTATCCTTCCAATTGAGGGTGGGATATTACAGATCTAATGTCACATTTTATATTATTTGTTTATACTCTTCCAAACATATCTCTATCCCTTTAACATTTTCTTGGTTACATTATCGATATACGTAATCCATGTTGGTACTTATTGTTAGATACAACATTATCAGGGAGTTAATCATTCTTTTCTAGGGTTGTTTAAATTTCAAATACAAAATCCACTATAACTTGTGATTTTGAATAATTTCTTGAAATTTACTTAATGTCATACTCTTCCAAGTTGATTGACCATTTCTTAATTCTTTGCCATACATCTGGTTTGTATATATGTTGATTGCAAAGGTTGGAAAGTTTGACCTTAACTTCCTTATTCTAATAGGTAATGCATATTTTATTTTCTAGCCCTAAATAATTTATCTTTTTCCCCAATAAGAACATTTATGAGGGTGCTTTCAAAATGGCTATATGAAGGTATAATGTTTCTCCAAAATATGAAATAAGTAGCAATGATGGACTTTTGAAATATTCTTTCAATTATTTCAAGGCTGGTTGACATTCATAGGTTAATTCAAACCTATTAAGCTTTTAGAGTATTTTAAAAAGCAATAAGTAATAATCGACAAATCTTGAGATTAACTTTCATAAACTTTCTATCTTATTTATTAAACTTTGCATGTTTTCTAGTTTTTTCATGTATGTGATAGCCTTAATGATTTTATGGGTTAAACTATATCAATTTATAGGTCACTATGAATATAAGAAACTTGTCTGCCTCTATAATGAACAAACATTGTTTTGGGTTTAATTTATGTCGTACTTACACAAAATTGTAAATCATTCTTTTAGGTCTCCAATATGGACTCCTCTAAGTCTTATAATCACAATCATGTCATTTATGTACACTCTTTTATTCCTTCTAAGCTATTTAAGATTGATCAGGTTCACAAACCTCCGAATGATTGTCTATGTGTTTTTAAGACAAAAGATATGACTTTGTAATAGTAGATACCCTTATGTGATGAAGGATGTATTTTTCTTGTCAAACTCATTTATCTTTATCTAATTATATGCTGACAAAGTGTTAATAAAGCCTAGGGATTAGAGTCCTAAAGTAACACCCACTAACTAATCTATTTTTAGTAAGGGATAACTGTCTTTGACACATACCTTATTTAGATATGTGAAGTTAACATACATTCTTTACTTTTTGTAAGCTTTCTTAATTATGACAAAATTGGTAAGTCACTCAAGATAGTCAACCTCTTAAATGAAGCCTACATATAAAAGTTTGGTTACTTCTTATTTTATAGCATATTATCTTTCTATTATGACGTTTATCTTCTTTTATTTTGTGAGCCTAAAAATGAAGTCGATACTTATAGAAGATCATCTCCCTACTAATACTAGGCATGTTAGTTGGACTTCAAGAAAACCATCTAAGTATTAAGGAAAAATGTTATTTACTTTTTACAATTTATTCTATCTTAGTCTCAACCTTAAGAGTCTTGTAATCTTTAGGTATTCTAATTATGAACTATTCAATTTCTTCTTCTATATCACCCTTGATTTCTTTTATTAGGTTTTTGATATCTAATTCTTTCATGTTCATTATGTAAGCAGTATATCTTTCTTTTAAGATTGTAGAACATTTTTTTCTTTTCATTCTTTGATCTTTGCATTCCTCACTAGATCCATTTATGATTGGGGACTTCATCATAAGTAATAGGGTGACAGTATTTCTTATGTTGTAAATATGAATGGTTTGCTAATTATAATAATATATTCCATGGGTCTCCTTACTATATAAAACTTTGTCTTGCTTTTTCCCTGCCTTTGCTTATCTTTAATGTCACAGATAAAGATATATTTCTTTTCAAGTATATTTAGTCATCCTCAGACCAAGTAGGGGTGAGGTGATAGGTCTTATCCAATCTATTGGATACCCATCTCTTTAAAGGAATCATATAACAAATTGCCAATGGTTCTTATTGTAATTAATGATATCCTAAAAGTTGGAAATCGATAGACTTATAACTATAACATATTTAAGGGGGATCACTAGAGACCTATTATTTGTTTCCAAAAGGGTGATCTTAGAGACCTTAATCCTTTTATCAATTATATTATAGTCAGGTCATTTATTATGATTCTCCCTTTATGTAACTTTTTGAGAGAAAGATTTTGATTACTTTTGGTCAGTTCCAATAGTTATGTATATAACCTTTTGGTTAGAGTGTGTCTCTATAACATTTTTCTAGATTTTGACCTTAATAAGGGAACCTTATTTCATTATTAGAGATGTTATCCTCATTATGTTCTTTTATGAAGCATCTCAGCCTCCCTTATTTTTCCAAGTTGCTTTCCACCCTTGTAAAAATGTTATAATCCTTTGTCTTATGTTCAATATCTACGTGGAAACAAAGATATATATTTTTATCCCTTTTATTAGGGTTGATGGAAATTCTTTTGGATTTTATCCAATTGGTTATCAAAAATGTAGTCAATAAACCTATTGAATGATGGATTAAATCTAAGTAATTATTCTCAATCGTCCCTTTGTTTTTCCCTTTTGATCTTTCTATCTTTGGTTTCTTCTTCTCAATTTCATTAATTGAAGGCACCTCTCATCCTATTTTCAATATGTTGTTTGGTAAGGCATATCATATTATACTTTGCATCTTCTAGGTCTATATATTTATATGCCTTGACTTACACGTCCTCAAAGCTTCAAATTTGTCTTTTCTATATTGGGTTCCATAAGGGTTGGTAAGGTATAAGTTCATTCTCCAAGGCTATTAGTGCTACACCTGCATTGAGATAGGGATATTGGTGGTCCTAAAATTAAAACATTATTAGTGTGATGCAATTCTTGCAGCTAGTTGTTAAAAGTACTTATCCAACTTGGAAACAAGGTTTAAAATAGTGATTATACCATTCCACTCGCGGTGAAAATGAAGGCTTTGCATTTTATTAAATCTTATGCATCAAGAAATTTCATAAGTTCCTTATAAAAGTGTACTTAGTCAATATAATGATAAATGTCATTGTAGGTATCTAAGATTGGCTTCTTAAAACTAGTTGCTAATGGATTCCTAAGATGCTACATATTATCAGCTATTAAGGTTGCCTTAAGTATCATACTCAATTGGTAGGGTTTTAGGAATGTAAATTATGGTCGAAACTCCCTCTAATAGTGGTTATAGGGTGGATCTATTTTCTTTCATTTGTTTCATTTCTTACAACAATCGCCTTACTTATTCTTGTAACATCATAATTCATTTTGCTTAGTCATTGGATAACTCATAGATATAGGGTTCAAGGTAATTAGTTATTATAATGACAATGGAAAAAGGATTGCTTTTATTAGTGTCCATTTTCCTTTTCTAGGATGTTAATAACTCAACAATTCTAAGATTTTCTCAACTGGGCATATCATAAGATTTCACCTAGTTTCCCATATATGATTGAAATAGAATAAATTTAGGGTAAAACTACTATTAGGTTGGTCTTAACTTAATAGGCCTATAAAATTAACTATTGGTAATTTGAGGGTATTACTAACAGAGACATTATAACACTCAAGTTAGTAAAGATAAAAGGGACTAAGTATACAAGAAGAATGCTAGTTACGCTTAACGATAATGGTTATAACAACTTATCTTGAGGTAATCGCCTTTTATAGGTAATCCTTTCTTGATGTATAGTTAGATACTTATTATCCTTTATATGTTGGCGCCAGTAGTTTAATAGACTACCTATCTATCAAGTCTTAATACCAAGATAAGATCTTATGTGTTAATCACCATATAAAGTAAAATGGAAGATCTATAAGGAGAAACTAATATAAGGGCAAAACGATAATTTTATCCTTTATTGTGTGGATGGCTATAATATGGTTTACAATAAAGTTTGCAATTGAAAATCTTTTTAAAGCATATGTTCTGATAATATTTAATAATTCAAGAGTTCAACTAATTATCTTTAGTGGAATGACATTTGTTTAATAAGGAAGAATTAATTCTAATGAGATTAAATTAATTCCGGCCTTATTGGAGCTTGAACTATCTAAGTCCAATTAGATTCCCCATTCGGATTCTAAGAAGGTTATCAAGCAAAGTAAGAAATATAAATAGAGGTTAAAGCCAGTGATTGAATGTTGGGCTTACACTAATTAATTTTTAATTACAAGCCCAAATGAACATTTAATAATGAGCTAGACTTTAGATTGATTTGATTAATTGGATTAATTAAATTGAGACAAAGTTATTAAAAAAGAGAGGTCACATTTCAGTTTTTTATAGCTAAATGTGCAGGTGCACATTTAGCATTGAATTGCTAAATTAAAGATGGTTTTTATCATGCTTTATCATCATTAAAAGGAGTAATGATCTTGTCATTAAATGGTTTAATGGTTATCTTTTAATGATGACATGTAATGTAACTTTTTTAGCATTCAATTGATTAAAGAAAGGAAGAGGTGCATTTGATGTACTCTCTCTTCCTTCTTCCATCCATAGCTTGAAATGAGAGGGTCTCATTTAGGTTATTGGTCTTTTCATATAGCCATCTTAAACAAATGAAAAGAGTCTTATTTATTGGCTTCTTTATGAATGATTAAAGAATAAAATGAAGCATTAGATGCACATCACTTCTTTCTTTCATGATAACTGAAATTGAGAAAGAGAGAAGAAGGCTTCTTGCATTTTTGACTCACTCTCTCCTCTCTTAGATAGCATAGCCAAAACTTGAATAAGAAGGGTCTTATTTTTGGCTTCTTTCAACTTAGGAAATTCTCTTCAAGATTTCTTCTCCTTTTCCACCAATGGATCTTGGTAACCAAGTTGTCCAAGGAGAACAAGTTGGTAGATCGAATTAATCAAAGATACAATAACGAGGAGTGGATACATTGACAAGGAGAGGATACAAAAGTGAGGAGTCAAAGTTGTAACAAGGAGTCAGTATATTTCTACCATCTTGCTTTTATCTTAATTGTTTTCCTTATATCGTATCATGTATGGCTGAAACATGTTGATTTGGTTATATTGTTTCCTCTACGTTTTGATTTCAAAAAAAGTTTTGAAATCTACTACTTTAGCCAAATCTTGCATACTTTTGTTTTCAATCCAACAATTGGTATCAGAGCCATTTTATTACGTATGATTTCAGTTCCTATATGTGATGCATAGTTTGGCAATTAAATTTTATATGTTGCATATTTTTATGTCATAGAAAATATGTGGTGTATATTTTGCTATTTTGGTTGTTCATAGAATAAGGTTTTTTTGTTTGGTTTGTGACAAGGAGGCTAGCCTATCATCACCATGTTTCCTCCTTAGCTTCATTTTTCAGATTTCTTTGATTTTGTAATGTACAAATTTCTGTAATATTGAAGATGGAGCAACCATGGATCAAAGAAAAGACAAGGTAATGGTTCCGGTGTATCCTTTGGTGTATTGGCACAGTTTTAGTTTTATGAAAACCAAAATGTTGGAACTTTTTAGTTTTGGTTTTGTTAAAATAAGTGCTGGAATTTTTTATGTTTCGAATTTACCAAAAACAAGTATTGGAATTTTTGTCTTCAAAGTGAAAAAATTTTGTTTTATGAAAATGCCATTACACATTTTTTATTGAATGGGCTGGGTTATGTAGATGAACGGTTCAAAGTGGAAGATCCAAGTTCGAGACATTTTTCATTTAGGCCAAGAGCCTTGTAATTTATTTTTATGTTCTAAAATGGATAATCAAAAGTAGTGTTATTATTCATGAGATGAATGGATGAATGAATGCTAATAATATGTGATAGTATGCCATTTAGAATAATTGCCAACCCTAGGCTTTGCCATGCATTCATTATGTATGAAATATATAATGAATCAATATAGGATGGATAATAAATTGCATCCAGACAAGATGATATTTATTAAACTTAAAGCCCAAAAAGAATGAATGGGAGAGGATGCTTATGTGAGAGTCCACGGTCTCCATATGATGGCCCATTTGCATGTAGTGAAGTGTTATTCCCTACCAGAGAACATGAATCCTAGATCTTGCATTGTTTGGGTCTCCTAAAGAATAAATCCACTTATTGGTAGCAAATGTGACCTCCCACCGAGGCATGATTTGCAAGTATCTTTAGTGGATGAATCAAATGGTTACACACTCAACATAGTTTATCAATAACCTGCCTACCATAGCTTTATTGATAAATGTATGGACTAAATTATGGTGCTTCTCAAAAGGTTAGGCATAAAGACGCTTGGAAGTTTTTTAAGTGGGAGGGTCCTAGTATTTCTTTTAATGAATAAGATGGCCTACCGTCATTTAGTCCGTTAAAGCTAAGAAAAATAACCGTCAGATAAAGTTTTAATTTTTTTAAGTTTTGTTAAATCTATCATCATGCATATATGCATCATGATTTTATATAAAGTTCCAATATTGTTGATTAGTATGCTCATGATTTAATAATTTATATTTTTAGATATAATAAACCATAATATAAATCCACTCACTTTGCTCTCGACTAGCAATAAATTAGAAAATGGACATTGTTCTTTAATATGAACAAATGTCATAGATATTAATGGACAATGCGCTTGCACCTCCGGGTGGTAATTCAATTCCTAAGCAAGTCCAACAACATAAGCGATGGTAGAATGCTGATAAGACTACTAAGTGTTATAATCTAGCTTCAATCAGCGGAATGTTGCAAAAGCAAATTGCATGCATGAAAACTACTAGTGCAATGATCCATCACTTACATTAGATGTTTAGTGTGAGGACCAAGTCTGCAAGAGTGAAAGCTATCCAAACCTTTCATAATCTCAGATAAAAACCTAGTGAACCAATGCGAGATTACACACTTAAGATAATCTCTGTAGTTATTGAAGCTAAAATGTTTGGGATGGATATGGATGTAGACACGCAGATGATTATGATCATCAATAGTTTAAACTCATCTTTTCAGTAGTTTAAGCTAAACTATGAGCTCAATAGCAAGGATTACACGTTGAGTGAGTTGATGAATACCCTCAAGAGTATGGAGAAGATATTAAATATCAAGGCTCATAGGTCAGAAGCTAATGTAGCATCTTCTTCTAAGCCCAAATGTAAAGGCAAGTAAAAGAAGAAGGGTCTAATGAAAAAGAAGGCCCAAATAGGGTCATGGTCCAACCTATGAAAAGGAAGGTCAAAGAGGACACCAAGGGAAAATGTTTCCACTGTGGTGAGAAAGGCCACTAGAAAAGAAACTATATGGTCTACCTTGAGTCCTTTAAAAGCAAACAAGGTATGGGTTTCCTAAGTTTGTTAAGAACTAGAAATGTGGCAGATTCATCTGATTCTTGGATATTAGATTCAGGAGTCATTAACCATGTTTGCAATTCTTTGCATGGTTTCAACAAAGGAAAAGACTACATAAAGGCCAATTTTAAGTCAAAATAGTAGATGGATCCTATGTTTCAGAAGAATCATTGGGAGTAATTATCTTAGACTTTCCTAGTGGTCATAGGTTATATTTTGAGGATGTATGTTACATCCTAATGATTGTAACGAACATGATTTCTATTTTTTGTCTAATAAATTATGGTTATTCCTTATATTTTAAAAATGTTGTTTCAATATATAAGAATAAGGATTTTTTATAATGTAATAATTAAACAGGGATTGTTCTTTATAGAATCTATAATAGGCTCACTAAACACCACAGAATTAATAAAACCAAGACAATTCAATGATTCTAGCATTAATTTAAAATATTTGTGGCACTTAAGAATGGGTCATATCAATCAGAAAAGACTTGACAAGTTAGTGAAGGATGGGATCCATGCGGGCTTAGATAATGATCCATCACCCACCTGTGAATCTTGTATTGAAGGAAAAATTACCAAGGCCTCATTTCCTTCCAAAGGAAATAGATCTAAATCTACGTTAGACCTGGTACATACTGATATGCGTGGGCCTATGAACGTACAAGTTAGAGGAGGTCAAGAATATTTCATAACCTTTATAAATGATTACTCTAGACATGGTTATTTTTATTTTATACATTAAAAGAGTGAGTCCTTTGAAAAGTTCAAAGAATTCAAACCTGAAGTTGAAAAGTAGCTAGGCAAGTCATTAAAATAACATCGATCGGATCAAGGTAATGAGTATTTATTTGGAGAGTTCCAGTAATTTCTAATTGACAATAAAATTGTTTCCAACTTGTTAGCTCCTCGAACATCTCAACAAAATGGTGTAGCAAAGAGGTGGAATAAGACTCTATTGGAAATGGTAAGATTAATGATGTCCTACGCTAGCCTTCCAAAATCAATATAGGGATATGTCATACAAATGACAACTTATCTTCTTAACTTTGCTCCATCCAAATCGGTGCCTAAAGTATATAGGGAGTTATAAACTGGCCGAGTGCCTTTATTGCGGCACTTAAGGACTTGGGGCTACCTAGCCTAAGTTCTAAGGCTTGAATCCATAAAGTTAGAACCAAGGTCAAAAGTATGTTTGTTTGAAGGATATCCTACGAGTACACAAGGGTGCTATTTTTATAGTCTTCAGTACAGGAAGGTATTTATGTCGACAAATGCGACCTTCTTAAAGGAAGAATTTATGAGAAATCACAAAGGAAGAAGTGAAGTAGTACTAAAGGAGTTAGTTATTTCATCCAAACTAAGAGTTGATTTGGATATAACAAAATAAGATGTCAAAATGGATTTAAGAGTTGAATCAAAAGAGCAGCTTGAACTTCAAGTAGTGCCTAGACATAGTGGGAGGGTTGTGAGACAACCAGACAAGTATCTAGGTCTAAAAGAAGGCATAATTGCCATCTTGGACCAAGAAGAAATAGATACTATTACTTATAATAGGCTATTAATCATGTTCACGCAAAAAAATGACTCAAGGTGATGGAATCGAAAATAGATTCCATGTATATCAATGAAGTCTGGATCCTTGTAGATCTACCACCAAATGTAAAATTCAAAGAGTGTAAATGGATCTATAAAAGGAAAAGAAAATCTAATGGAAAGGTGGAGACTTTTAAAGCTAGATTGGTAGCTAAAGGCTATACTCAAAAAGAGGGTATAGAATATGAGGAGATTTTTTCTCTGATTGCCATGCTTAAGTCGAACAGAATTCTTTTGGCCATAGTAGCCTATTTTGATTATAAAATATCGCAAATGGACATCAAGACTGCATTTCTTAATAGAGATCTTTAGGAGACCATTTATATTATCCAAACAGAAGTATTCATTAAGCCAGGTAACAAGCATAAGGTATACAAATTACAGAGGTCCATTTATAGACTTAAGCAAGCATCCAAGTCTTGGAATATTAGATTTGATAAATCTATCAAAACCTATGGCTTCATACAAAACATAGATAAGCCTTGTATCGATAAAACGATATAAGAAGGCAAGGTTACTTTCCTAATCCTGTATGTTAATGACATTATGCTCAATAGGAATGATGTAGGAATGTTATCTACATTTAAAGGATGACTGAACTAATAGTTCTCAATGAAGGATCTAGGAGAGGCTAGCTATGCTCTAGGAATCAAGCTTATAAGGGATCATAAGAACAAAATGATAGCCTTATCTCAAATAACTGCAATGAGAATATGCTCAATAAGTTTTCCATGTAAGATTTTAAGAGGGGTTTCATACCTACTAAACATGGAATCAAACTTTCAAAGGAGCAAGCACCTAAGACCTAAGAGGAGGTCAAACGCATGCATAGCATTCCATATGCTTCAGAATTTGGGAGTTTAATGTATGCTATGCTTTGCACTAGACTAAATGTCTGTTACGCAGTGGGACTAGTAAGTAAATGCCAGTCCAATCCAGGGATGGAGCATTGGACTGTAGTTAAGTGCATACTGAAGTATCTTCATAAGACAAAGAACTTAATGCTTGCTTACTCTAGAAGTAACCTTATTCTGACATGATATACGAATTCTAATTTTCAATCAAATGTTGATTCAAGGAAATCAACATCTGGTTCTATATTTGTTTTATGAGGTGGAGTCATAGTCTGAAGGAGTGTCAAGCAATTTTGTGTTACTGATTCAACTATAAAGACTGAGTATGTTGCTGCTTGTGAAGCACCAAAAGAAGCAATCTGGCTTCGCAAGTTCTTGAATGATTTGGAGGTAGTTCCTAAGGCAGAAAAGGCCATTACGCTTTATTGTGATAATAGGGGGCAGTGGCTAATTCTAAAGAACCTTGAAATTACAAAGCTGCCAAACACATTAAAAGAAAGTATCATCTCGTAAGGGAGATAATACAACGAGGTGCGGTGAATGTGGTAAAGATTACTACAGAGTAAAACCTTGCTGATCCGTTTACGAAAATGCTGTCTCAAAAGAGTTTTGAGGGTCAACTAGTAGGGATGGAAATGAGGGATATGTCAAACTTGCTTTAGGGCAAGTGGGAGATTGTTGGAGTTATGTTAATATAGTGCCCTAGAAAGTAAGTATATTTACTTATAACTTAATCTTCTTCCAGTTACTTTTGTAAAGAAAATATTTATTAATAATAAAAAATTAGTTTGGTTTTATTTATCTCAGCATTATATGTTTAGTCATAAGGTACCAAGATTCTTTTGCAAATAATATACGTATACATGGAGATGTATGAGAAACATGTATATTATTAGAATCTAAAATAACTTATTTATAGTTGAATAATCAAGTTGGTCGCTTGTTTATGGTTTAGACTGTAGTATTGTGATTTATCTCCGTGTCGGTAAAGGAGTTTACTTTAAGGGAATGATGAGTTTCATATCATGATAGTAGCTGACTGTTGATAATGGAATTATTAAATGAATATAGAATCAAGTATGATTTTAAAGAATAAAGTAATTTGTTACTTTAATCTTAAAACGTACACCTTAGCATTCTTTCATTACGAACCGCAATCTTAATGAGTGCTGAACTCATATATGTTTCATTATAATTCTTGATATGATTGGAATGGATTTTTACAGAGTATCAATCTATTTTATATATGTTGGAATTATTAATTAAAACATGTATCAGGGAACATTCACTCAAATAAAGAGTTTATAGTAATATCATCACTTCTAGATGTTTTACAGAAATTGGTGATTAAACTGGTGTCAGTAGTTTTATAAATGACCTCTCCATCAAGTTTTAACACCAAGATAAGATCTTGTGTTTGTTAATCACCATATAGAGTAAAGCAGGAGATCTTGAAGGAAAAACCAACATAAAGGCAAAACGGTAATTTTACCCTTTATTTTGCAGATGACTATAATATGGTTCATAATAAAATTTACAATTGGACATCTTATTTGAAGCATGTGTTCTCATAATATTTAGTAACTCAAGAGTTTAACTAATTTTCTCTAGTGGAATAACATTCAGTTAATAAGTTGGAATTAATTCTAATGAGATTAAATTAATTCTTGGTTTATTGGAAATTAATTATCTAAGTCCAATTAGATTCCCCATTTGCCTTCTGGGAAGGTTATCAAGCCAAGTAAGAAATATAAATAGAGGTTTTAAAGCCTATGATTGAATGTTGGGCTTACATTAATTAATTGTTAGCTAGAAGCCCGAATGGGCATTTAATAATGGGTTAGACTTTGGTTTGATTTGATTAATTAAATTAATTAAATTTAAAAAAGTTATTAAAAAAGAGAGGTCATATTTTAGTTTTTTATAGCTAAATGTGTAGCTACACATTTAGCTATAAAAAACT
>JANZLD010603256.1:0-12363 GCA_026413575.1 Erythroxylum carthagenense
GAGATCTACTCAATCATTTTCATGTTCAACGAAATAAATATTAAATCAAGAAAAATAAACATTAAAGGAGTAGGAACAAAAAAAACCGAGATGAGTCTTGGACATAAAACGTTAAAGAAACAAGTCTGGAATGTGTCTCTATCTTCGTCTGCATCAAAATCCTGAAGTTCGCCTACATTTTGCGCATCAAGGTCTCCTGTCCAACGTCAACTCCTTTTGTGTGTGTCAGATTGGAGCGTTAGTCTTCTCATCCAATTCTTTGTTGTGCCGCTAGTCACTTCGTTCCCCCTTAGCTAACGTTCCTCTTCAGCTCCTTGCTTTTTTTATTTTTCTCTCCTTCCCATGTAACGCACCTGTTTACTTCTAACGCACAACACTCTATTTTTATGGTAACTCACAGCTGTTCACTCACGTTCTTCTCCTCCTTGTGCGTTACTCACTCCTTTCTTGCTCTTCTATTTTTCTCTGTTCACTCACTTTCAGTCACGTTATTTTCTTCCAGCCCACCTTTGATTTTTCTGCTTCCTCTCTTCACGCCCTCTTCACCTTTGCACAACACACACTCACTAGCCCACTTCACGCTACTCACTCCATCAGCCCCCCCTTTTATTTTTCTCTTGGCAGTGCATGAGGAGCTGGTATTCTTGCATGGGCGTCCTGGCTTTCCAGCTATCCTCCATCTGCTTTAGCATGGTGCGTCTTCAACCCTCTAGCTGGTGTCTGCTTTGTTCTTGTTGGCTTTTCCCTGTCTCTGCAGTGCTCTAACAGGTGGGTCAACTAAGGTGTATGGGTTGGTCCTCTTTTACTACTAACTTTTGAGAGTCATTTGTTTATTTCTTTTCATTTACTAGCTGCCAACGTAGTCTCCTCTCCAGCTTCTCATGCTACTCTCCCTTTATTTTTTATTCACGCACATTCCTTGCTCCTTTTAAACTTCACGCTTTCCTCTCCTCCTTTAGACTTCACGCTACTTCTTCTTTTTATTCACGCTCTCCAGTTCTCACAGTTGCGTGATTTTTAAAACCCCCTCTCTATTCACTTGCACTCACCCCATATAACGCACACACCTGCCTCATGTAACGCCCTTCACTCCCATGTGTCAGCCTTTCTTTTATTTCTTTGCTGTCTTCTTCTGGTGTTATTGTCTTCCTTGATTGAATTGTTTTTTTGTAATTTTCTCCTGTTGTCCACGCACTCCAGCTGGTCTCTCCATGTGTATGCGTTGTTGCTCCCTTTTTTAGTGGAGTGGGTGAGCCAATGAATGTAGCGTGGTGGGGCTCCTTGTGTCTTCAATTAAAAGCTTTCTATGTAGTGGTGTCTGCATGGTACGTGGGTCTCCCATCTAGTTGTCTTGATGGCTTGTTGTCCTTCCCAAACGTTGACGTCTTCTACCCTTCAAAATCAGCTAGCAACTCTTCTTTTTACTACTAGCTACTTTGTTTTTTTCCTCCTCTGACATTTTTTTCTTTGTTGTCAGCGTTATCTCCACTGATTTGTTTTCTCTGCTGGTGGTCTCCACAGCCTTTGTCCACGCCTCTCCTATAGATGTTTGCGTTTCCTTCTTCTTCTTTTTTTAAAATCTAATCTTTGGTGTAACGTTGATGACAATGTGCTGGAGCCTTCTGCTTGTTCGTTGCTTCTATGTCTCAAGCTCCTCTAGTCCATTCCTTCATGCCTCTTTTCTTCAGTTCTTCTCTTGGTGTCCTCTAGTTGGTGTTACGTTAGTGCTCTCCTCCCAAAAGTTGCGTGAATATTTGCTGTAGCTAGATGAGTCTCCAATTTAATTCCTCGCTCCTATTAAAACTTAGCTGCTAGATGTTGTCGTTAAATGCTCCTCTCTTCCCTCTATGACAAAGTTTTGGACTTTCCCTCATGTAATTGTTGTTGTGGTCTTTACAAAAAAAATCAAGTACATTTCTTATAAATTAAACATGAACAACTATAAATGCAAATTTTGATAAACTAAACGATTTAGCAGGAAAATTATTAATAAAGTCCAATAATTACTCCATAGAAGAGGGAAAATGCCATTAATTCTAATGAGAAAATGCATCCAACATCAAGCTGTGTGAACAAATGACTAACGACGGTTCGAAAGCAGTGGCAGGCAGTGTGGCTTCCCAGAATGGAGACAATTCTACTGAGGAGACTGATAATCTCCATCGGAGCAGCAAAAAAGTTAAGCGTTCCGCGATGTGCATCTTAGGAGCAGATCGGGAGGATATTGAAATGGAGGCTCGTGATGAATCGGGTCGTAAAAGCTCCTATAAAGATACTCTCACAGGTTAGGTGCCTACTGTGCCATATCCTGGGGAGGAGGTATTGGAGGCAGTGTTCGAGGAGGACTCTGATGACGATGAACCGAATGATCCCGATTGTCCCACCATTCATCTAACTCCTACTGATAAACAACGGATTTGGCGTGTCTGGGCGCATTTGTTGATTTTAAAAGTGCTAGGACGACGCATTGGTTACCGATTCCTTATGGCGTCATTGAAGAAACAATGGAAATTACAATGTGATGTGGTGCTTGCAGACATGGGCAATGACTATTACTTAACCAAATTTCATTGTTTGGAGGACGATCGTAAGGTTTTGGAAGGGGGCCCTTGGATGGTGGCGGACCATATTTTCACCGTGACGCACTGGCATCCTAACTTTGATCCATTTGCTGTGTCCATTGATAAAGCCACAATGTGGATTCGTATCCCTCACCTTCTCGTCGAATACTATGACAAGATCATCCTTACTAGGATCGGGAATAAGTTGGGCAGGACGATGCGAGTTGATGAGAGTACCGAAGCCAGTTCTCGCGCCAAATATGCTAGAATCAGTGTGGAGGTTAATTTAAGTAAACCATTGATTGCGAAATTTCGTATGAGGCGCCGCATTTGGAAGGTGGAGTATGAAGGCCTCCATTTGGTGCGTTTTGGCTGTGGCACGTATGGCCACCGCCGCGACAACTGTCCCCTAGCGCACTCAGTTGCGAAGGCGTCAGAAACTGGTGCGGCTCAATCCCTGGAACCGATGGTGCCACCCCCACCAGAGAACCCTCCTCCACGCCCAGAACTAGAGGAAACTTACGGTGCCTGGATGCTGGTTTAGCGCGTGCCACGAGGTAGAATCCGTACTGCTGCCCCACGAGGACAGTCCACAGCTCGAGGTGGGATAGAATCTGATGGGAGAGATGTAGTGGTGGCTGCTGCAACGCGTGGTCCTCAGGACAGAGGCAAGACCACACAGGGTTCTCGATTTACCAGGTTGGAGGACATCTGTCCTGCTCTCGATAACAGCACGGTGGATGGCGTCAGTTCATCTCGCGATCCAGAGAGGAAACAGCACCACTCTCCCAAAGCGGTACGCGCCAACAAGGGAACCAAAAGTCTACCTGTTCCCCCCAGCCGAAGTCAGCTATTAGGCCTAACTGGTCCTGCTAGTAAGCCCATCCCTAAGACCCCGATACTGGCCCCAGCCATTTAGCCTCAGTCACTTATTAACTCTTATGTCAGTTCACCTCGTCCTGCTTTTCCTAACGATATGTGCACGTCTCCACCCCCTTGCATGCAGCCCATGCAGATTGAGTGTTTCCATAACCCTTCTAACTCATTTGCCCAGCCCTCGTCCTCCACTCCCCCACCACCTCATGCCCATCCCTCATCAGCAGATCCCCAACGTCCCGGACCCGGGTTAGAGCCCGTGCTTCCTAGTTCTCCTCCTGACCCTCCAGATCTGATGGTGGTGGAAAGAAGGGCTGACTCTCTTTCCCACTATGTCGGTGAGCCGGAGCGTTGCGTTTTCCCTAAATCTCCATTAGGAATGGAGGCAGTTCGGAGTGCACAGGAAGTTGATATCCAATTGGCCGATGGGCCATGTGCGCCTCACACTGACTAGCGTGGTTTTTCTCAACTCTCCTTATGATCAAGTTTTTATATTGGAATTGTCGTGGAGTCGCCAACCTGGAGTTCCACGTGGTGTTGAAGGATTTAGTTCGTCTACATCAAGTTGATGCGGTGGTCATTGCCGAACCCAAGATCAGTGGGTCACATGCCACCCGAGTCACTCGGTAATTGGGCTTTACCAATGTGTTTAGAATTGATGCCCAAGGCTTTTTCGATGGACTGTGGCTGCTATGGAAGGACACTCTTGATACGATTACCGTGGTTACTAGTGGTCATGGCTTTATCCATCTGAAAATTTCACGAACTAATGGTAGTCTCTGGTTTTATACTTTTGTCTATGTCATCCCTGCGCATGCTATCAAGGAGGAATTGTTTCAGGTACTGGTGTCCCTAGTTGAGTCTATGAATCAACCTTGGCTGCTTACTGGCGACTTTAATGAAATGCTGGGTCCGGAGGAGAAAATGGGAGGCGCACCTTTTGACTGCCGTCGTTGCGCACGGTTTCAACAGTGGGTTAGTGCTTGTAACCTAGTGGACCTTGGTTTTAGCGGTCCAAAATTTACGTGGAGAGGACATGATCATGGCACTTATGGTAGAGTTTTCGAACGACTGGACCGGGCCTTCGGAAATCTTGCTTGGTGCACCGGATTCCCTTCAACCACTATTCAACATCTACCTCACATCCGTTTGGATCATCACCCTTTACTTGTCTGTATTGACTCTCCACCCACCAGGACTGATGGTGAGAAACCATTTCGATTCGAACTGGCCTAGACTACACATCCAGCATACCCCGACTTCTTTTGACATGTTGGGATAATTCGGAAGCCCTACCACACATGCTATGCCATTGGTGATCTACACTGCAGGAATGGAACCAACTGGTATTTGGCAACATTTTTCAACGGAAAAAATGAGTCCTTGCTAGGCTTGGCAGAGTCCAGCGCGCACTTATGGTACAACCAAACAGATTTTTGCTCACCCTGGAAGGGGAGCTGCAGGCGGCATATCGAACTATTTCTCGACAGGAAACGTTGCATTGGTTCCAAAAGTCCCGGATGGACTGGTTATGCATAGGTGATCAAAACACCAGATATTTTCATGCATCTACTGCGGTCAGACGAAGGTGGAATCGCATTGAGGCTTTACGGGATGATAATGGATAGTGGATCTTTGTGCCTAATGAGATACGGGCCCGAATCTTGCAACATTTTCAAGCTTTATATTAGGAGGAGATAGCGGATTGTCCTCCATTCATTTTGTGTGGTGGGTATTTGACAGTTTTGTTTAGTGTTTGGCATACTCTGAGCCTGTCGATGACTGACCAGGAAATTACCCCTGCTCTCTTTCAAATGGGTGCGTATAAAGCGCCTGGCCTGGATGGCTTTCACGCCTACTTCTTTCAGTCCTAATGGAGTTTGGTTAAACCTAGTGTTTTCACGATGGTGCGAGAGGTATTTGGTGAACCTTCCCGCATCCAAGGGATCAATGCTACTTTTATTACATTAATCCCAAAAATTGCACACCCTAAATAGGTCACTCACTTCCGGCCAATTGGTTTGTGCAACGTGACTTATAAGCTAGTCTCGAAGGTCATTGTCCAGCGCCTCCAAGCTGCGCTTCCCACCCTCATTGGTCCATATTAGAGTAGTTTTGTGCTTGGGAGGCAGATTTCTGACAATATTGTTGTGGCACAAGAGGTTATGCACTCCTTTCATCGATTGCGAGGTAAAAAGGGTTTTATGGCTATTAAATTCGATCTAGAAAAGGCATATGATAGACTGAGTTGGAGCTTTCTACAAGCCACTCTTTTTGCTGCTGGTGTCCCGGCTCCGATGGTGACTTTAATTATGAACTGTGTTAAAACGACTCAACTGCAGGTGTTATGGAATGGTCAGCCCTCTCAAGCTTTCCAGCCTCGTCGGGGGCTTCACCAGGGTGACCCTCTATCACCTTACTTATTTGTTTTATGTCTTGAGCGACTGTCTCACCTAATTGAGGCTTGGGTTAGCACTGGCCACTGGAGGCCTTTTAGGATTGGCCGAGCAGGTCCCTTAATCTCCTATCTTTGTTTTGCCGATGACATGATTTTATTCTCTGAAGCTTCTAAGGGGCAGATGTGTGAAATTCTTGGCTGTTTGTCTCTCTTCTGTGAAGCTTTGGGGCAACGCATTAACCCCCATAAGACAAAAGTCTACTTTTCACCCAATGTTCACACGACTGTTCGTGGCAATATCGCTCGCCTCTCCGGATTCAGTCAGACTCTGGATCTCAGACAATATCTGGGGGTTCCGTTACTTCATAAACGCGTCACCAAATCCACCTATTCCCACGTTCTACAGAAAGTGCAATCTAGATTGGCCAGGTGGCAAGCTGACGGGTTATCTATGGCTGGCCGAGTGACCTTATGTCAATCGGTCTTGGGGGCTCTTCCATTGTACATGATGCAAACTGCTCACATTCCAAAAGGTTTGATCAATGAACTGGATAGATGCTATAAACGCTTTATATGGGGTGCTCCACTGGACAGGCATCGTATCCCTCTTGTCTCCTGGCACCAGGTGTGTAGTCCTAAAGGCTCTAGGGGTCTGGGGCTAAAGAATCTGGAGGCCATGAATGTAGCGTTTCATATGAAACTTGGATGGTCCATTCTCACGGAGCCACGCAAGCTTTGTAATCAGGCGTTTAGTGCCAAATATAATTTGGCTCAAAACTTCCCTCATAGGCTGCTTGCGAAACCTACTGCGTCCCCACTATGGCGCAACATTTGTGCTGCATTCCCTACAGTACTGGTTGGCGCTACATGGGCAGTGGGTAATGGCCAAAGGGTTTAATTTTGGTTTGATAATTGGGTGCCGGGGGTGACTGGGAATTTACTCTCTCATTCTATCCTCTTGGTCCCACCGGAGCATCTAGCAAGGAACGTTTGTGATTATGTGGAATCCCATGGGGACTGGGCTTGGGGTGAGTTTCGAGCCTTTCTCCCTTCTCTACTACTCACTAAGATTGCTGCGGTGTTCCCACCTCGATTTTCCCAAGCGCCGGACCAATTGTTTTGGACATCAGCGACTAGTGGTCATTTCTCTACCAAAACCGCCTACCGCCTTCTTCATCAACATGCGTGGCTACCAAGGACTAAATTATGGCAAGTAATCTGGTCCTGGACAGGCCCGAAATGTGTTCAAATGCACTTGTGGTTAGTGGCGCTCAACCGACTTATGATTAACAGATGACAGTATCAACTCTCATTGACGAACTCTCCCGTCTTCCAGGATTGCTCGAATCATAAGGAATCCTTCTCACATCTATTTTGGGACTGCTGGACAGCGCGCATGATCTGGAATCAACTTGTTAAGGGTCGGAGCTGTCAAGACTTCTACTGTGATGATTTTACTACATGGTTTGAGCGGAATTTGGTATCGAAGCCAAGATCCCATCATGCTTATTCTTGGCCTTTGGTTTTTGGAGTGGTTCTTTGGAAACTTTGGGCTTGACGCAATGAGCGTTGCTTTACCCCTTCCTCCGCCACAGTCCACCATATTGGAGAAATTCACTCCTTTGTACAGGATGCTCTTTTGGTTCAAACTTTACAGGGCGATGTCTTACCCGCAATTGCCCCACGACATCGGGTTCTTGATGTTTGTTGGCAGAGGTCTCGGGAAGGCTGGGTCAATCTGAGCACTGATGGCACCCGAAGGGGAACCCAGGATTGGCCACTGCTGGTGGACTAATTTAGGATGCGAGTGGCCATTGGTTGGTTGGATTTGGCGTAAATTTGGGTTTCTATTCCTCCTGGCAGGCGAAATTATGGGTCGTCTATCATAGGCTGCATCTTGCGTGATTTTCTGGTTATTCCCAAGTAGAATTGACCATTGATTCTACCCTGGTTGTGGCTAGTCTCACTAGCTACCAACACCTGGTAGTTAATATGTTGATTTTGACCATCCAGGAGTTGCTATCTAGACATTGGGTAGTAAGTGTAAGTCATGTCTTTCGGGAAGGCAATCGTTGTGCGGATTGGCTTGCCAACTATAGCACTTGTCTGCCTATCAGAGTACACTAGTTTAGTGATGTTATTCAGGGGATATCTTCGCTTCTGTTTACCGATGCTGTTGGGGTTGCTTTACCCCGTGTCACTGCCCTGTAATTTTCTTTTCTGGGCTTACGCCCTGTTTCTACAACCAAAAAAACTTAAAGATATGTCTAGGGATTATCAAATTAAAAACCTAGAAAAGTATTTAGGCATGTGCTATATAAACCAAAAGAAGTGTCTAGTCATCTAAAAGGTTAGTGAGATGAGAGATAAAAATGATCAACATTGGGTATTTGTCAACATATTAATAAGACACAAAAATTTTTACTATTAGGAAACTATCAATAAGTAGGCTAAATAAGAGACGCAACCAATCAACATTATATAGCTTCTAAAAAGTCAACCAAACAAGTAAAATAAATGCATGAAAATAAAATTTCAATCATGGATAGCTGATAGCTTTATTTGAGGAAGCATGTAAAAAAAATGCGTGAAAATAAATTATAAACAATAGATTGACTTCAGTAAGCCAAAATATATAACATGCAAATACTCAAAAAATGAATGATGTTGAGACCGTTATGTAGGTTTTAAGAAGATGTAGTTAACATTAGGAGTAACAAGTAAGCATTTAGAAAATGATATTTTGTATTAAGATCATCATAAAAATTTTGAAAGAATATATTGATACTTGAAATAATATGCCCATATGCCCCACATTAATATCAATATGTCCGTAAACTTTGGTGTTATGCCAATATTAGAATTCTAGTTTATTCTTCTTCAAAATGATAAAATGAAAGTGCATAATTTAACTAAATTGTTAATTTTAAGTACTTGATGACGCATAAATGTGATATAACTGACTTATATATTGGATAAACAATGGAAATTTATATAAAATATATCGCGAGAGTGATGAATCAATACTTATTATGAGAGCAACAAAATGGGATAAATGTATCATGAGAGTAACAATACTATATGTTATGCTAAGGGTGATGACACCAAATATATTGCAAAGGTAGCATGATTAAATATACTGCAAGAGTAACAAATAAACTAAACATTCAAAAGAACAATAAGATTGAAAATGTTGTAAAAGAAACAAGGTTAGATATGTTGCAAGCGCAATATATAAATTAAATATATTGTAAGAGCAACGAGATTAAGCACATTGGAAGAGTGATAAATAAACTAAATATATTATAAGAGCAACATAATTGAATATGTTACGAAAGCAATGATAAACTAAACATATAGCAAAAGCAATAGCATTGAATATGTTGTAAGAGCAACAAGAATAGACATGTAGCAAGAGAAAGAGATAAACTAAACATATTTTCAGAGTGATGATATTAAAAGTGTTGCAAAAGAAATGAGATTAAACATGTTGCCAGAGCACTAGATAAATTAAATATATTTCAAGAGTGACATGATTAGACATATTGCAAAGGAAACTAATAAACAAAAGATATCACAAAAGCAACATAATTGAACATGTTATAAAAATAACATATAAATTAAACATATCACAAGAGTAAAGAAATTAGACATAATGCTAGAGCAACAAGATAAAATAAATATATCACGAGAGCGATAAGGAATGTCATATTATAAGAGCAATTAAAATAAACATATAATAAGAAACAATGAGAAGACATTTGAGATTGACTATGATATAGACTAAACTAAAAATAAATAAACCTATGCTTTTAGGAAAAAATGTTGATAATAAAGTGCAATGGTTGTAAATGACAGAAATACGACTATTGAATATATAAAACTGGAAGGTGTCACCTCTTTTGCAATTAACCATCCTGTCCTTATTTTTTGAGATATCAGCTGTTTAGGATGAAAGAACCACTTGAAAATTTAAAAAGAAAAAAAATTATTAGATAGAATGCCTAAATAAAATGATTAAATGTACAAACAATTTTAAGATCATAGATAATTCTTGATTTGCTTGATTTTTGGCTTTGCCAAACTTAAGGTCATAATTCCCTCACAATAATTTATTTCATTTTTTCAATCTTTAGTAAGGATTATTTTTAACTTATCTATCCTATTACCTTAATGTTGAGTGTGGAGTTTCTAATTTTGTTTATCATTTATCTCTAAATATCCTTTAATTATAAAAATTTTCATATTATTATTTTGATAAAAGGATCCCCTTATATGTATGCTTTTAATGAATTTTATTATGCTTACTTAAATATGCCACTTTAATTCAAAATTGCAAGTTTAATAAAGGAATTAGTCTTAAGAAAATAATGATGAAAATTGGATGCTAGAAAAAAAGGTCATATTTAAATTGAAACATATAGGGTCAAAGTGATGACAAAATTGAATTATTACCTTGGAGGAAGAGGAAAAGGTGACAAGAAATATAATGAGATGTCTCTCTTATATAAGCAATTCTTCTTTGAAGTATACGTGTATTTTAACTATCCTTAGTAGAGTTAAATCCAATTATTATTAGATATCTAAGTTAGTATTTAATTAGAATTCCAACTCCTTATATGGATGAATATTACTTTAATTGAGCATAACCTTATTAGGTAATCAAACTTATAATATATGCTCTAAATATGCATGCTTGTACAATATTAATGAGCCCAATGGGTCAACTCAGACCAAATTAGTGAAAAATTAAGCACAATTAGTGATTCCTCTGCATCCATAATACTCTTCGACTTGCTAGCTTAAGCACAAGAGTATCTCTGTCAAGAAGACCAACACACTAGGACTAACACAAATTCAAACTACATTTATAGTGTCCTCATTAAGGTTTTGTAAGCTTGTTGTCTCCACCTTAAACGATATGAACTCCCTATTTTCCTTTTAATCATTAAGTGTTCTATAACATTCGCAATGCTAGGCAAACAAGGACTTGTAAATTTTATATGTGCTCATCTTCATATCTCCTCTTATTAATCAATCACAACTACCTTAGGTGAGTTTAGTAGTTGTCATGTCATAAGTCTCTAAACTTTTTAATGCCATGCTTATTGTATTTGTCCCCACGAAACATTTAGTATTTATCCATATTTCACCTTACCGATGTTCATAAAAGGACTCTGAAGGTCTAACATGTATTTTTTGCAGCTATAATTTAGAATATGACTATTTGGTACGTTTATGAGTGGTAGTTATATTTATATATCTATCTTTTAGTTGTGGGTCCCATGTCCTATCCCTTCCTTTCATCTCACAAGTATGTTAGATTTATAACTTAAGATCCCTACACACTTATATCCACTCTAGTGTTTGAAACATGTCAAAGCATATCAAGAGAATGCTCAACTTTTTATAAATCAATGAATTTGTGAGTTATTTATTGCATCTCATCAAAGTTGTGCATCTTATCCATTAGTAATGATTTCAGCAAAGGCTCATTCCGCCATATACCTTTTCTCATAGGTGATGACTGCTATATCAGAATTGAGGTTAGGCATTTATTCGACTTCCACATTGAACCTTTGGGTATTGTGATACAAAGTTTCCCTCAACTTTGGATAACATTAAGTACCACTACAAAATATCTAAGCATTCATTTATTACTCACAAATTGTCAAAAATGATATTTTAGTTGCAAAGTTAGACATTGACCCTTGATGAATGGTTTGGTATCAATATCTTCTTATTCCTATTAATGTGGACCAAAAGCTTTACACTCTAATGACATTCGAGGTCTCATGCAAGTCCATGATCTCTCAATAACTAATTATGTGATCTATTAGGTATGTCAAGCCATTATATACTTTAGTAGTTAGGAGTTTAAATTTTGGTAGTGTGAATTATATAGGATGGCTACAATAAAGGGGCTAGTGTAAGTTAAATCTCCTTGGTCTTCTTGACTTGTTTAAAAGGACAGCAGATGATGTATTGACCACATGTCTGGGTGTTTCTCCCCTATCCTAATTATATCAGGATTTAAGTTTGTTCTTGCAAAATTATTAGTACCACTAAAGTAGGTTGTAAGTGATCAGAATTGCCCTCACCTTGGGACATTCTTGTGGCCGTTGGATCCTTAATGTTATTTTATGTATCTTCATCTTTCAAACTCAATCAAGTATCTAACTTTTAATTCTCACATACAGCTTCAATTAAATGTCTACTAACCAACTCTCTTAGGTTTGTTGAATTCTTACCTTGGTAATAATAACAAACATCAAGTATAAGTGATGTCAGGAGATTCAAGATCAACTTGATTCTTCATTAGCCCCAAAACGATTTAAAGTTTAATTGAGCCCAAACCAAACCATTTGACTTGAACTCGAGTCTGATTGAATTTTACAGATTGAAAATAATTCATTAAATATAAAATAATATTGTTAGACCCCGTTTCCTTTTTCATTATTAAATAGGTTTGTTTAAATTATTGGTAAGCTCATTATCTTTTGGCTAATATTAAGTGGAATCATTAGA
>JANZLD010603265.1:0-12362 GCA_026413575.1 Erythroxylum carthagenense
GTAAGAAATTCCGCAAAGAGTCATTTCTTCGAACAGCTTATCCATAAAACACCGAAATTCCGACATACATGCATCAATACACTCCCAAAGCGATCTTCCGTTATGAAGCAACGCGCCCTCAAGGAAAATATTACTACTTATCGACTAGCAGTATAAAAAATCAAACTGGATAATCAGATATAGGAAACAGGGCCCGTAATTTTCGTACAGAAAAAAAAAAAAAAGCAAAGAATCGTTACTGTCTCTAAAGATGATTACTTTACAAAGAGAGGGAAAGAGGGCAATACCTTAAAAAGCTGCACAACAAAGTCAGAAACCAACTTGTAGATTCTGCTTTGTCTCTTCAATGCTCTGTCTCTTCAACCTGAAGCTGAAAACAGAGCTTAGAGAAGGATTTAACAGGCAGACGGTGAGACGTTGATTAGCCTCAACCGATAAAACGGAAGGGAAGTATCCGTTAATCAAGGCCAGAACCAATTGTCTCAACTCTCAAGTTCGGCCCATTTTGTGTTTTGGTTGAACAAATTTTAGAAAAAAATTAAAAATTAAAAATTTCATAAAATTCTTTATATTTTTAATTTTTAGAAAATCATTTTCTTAAATTATAGTTAAAAATAATAATCAAATACACAAGATATAAATATCATATATGGAATAATTAAATACTGTTTATATAATAACTCAGTCTAATTCTTAATCTTATACTGAATTAACTAAAATTGATAAAAGTTTATAATTTATTATAATTACCTTAAATTATTAATTTAAATTTAACTTAATTTTTAGGTCAAGCCTAAGAGTTGAATTGAGTTACCAAATGCCTAACATTAAATTAAACCATATATGATATTATTGTGTATTTTTAGTTATAATTTTTAACTAAAATTTAAGAAAAATATTTTTAAAAATATAAAATTAACAATAATTTTCTCAAATTTTTAAGAATTAGAGATTTTTTTTGGAAAAATCAAGTTCAAATTTTATAGAAAATGAATAGTCGATTTTGAATTTAGTCAAATCCAATTTAACACTTCAAACTACTATAATTTTAGCTTGAATTTTTTTTCAAAATTAAATTTAAATTTGAGTTTAAATCTAATCAACCTAAATTCCTAAGTTTGAAACCAATCGAAAATGAACTTTAGCACATTAATTTCGAACATCCTCTTAAAAAATTATATAATTACAAAATGCTCTGCAATTAAGGTTAGAGCTGATTTGACCCGACTTAAAGTCAAATTAGACTTGGCTTAAGTTGTTTAGGCCGACTCATTTGAGTTTGGAATCCAACAATTATATGAAGATGATTTTGTATTCTTTTTGTAATTTAAAAATAAAAAATTGGAAGTTGTGCTTTAAATTGGGGGATGTAGATGCAACTATACCAAAATCATGTATTAAAAACAACAAAAATTTCACTAACTTATCTTATAAATTTTCAGGTACTATTCGTCAAGAATACCTATATATCTTTTCTTCGTCTTTTCCTAAACTTTTGGTTGATATGGTGAATTAAGGACCTTACATTGATGATTTAGTATTTTAATAGGTGATTTAGGGGTTAAAAATATATAAAAAAAGTTGGCTTGAAAATAAAAGCAATGAAAAAAATGGAGAAGAAAGGAGGGATACGGTTCTGGCAATGTTTGGAGAAAAAGAGAACGAGTAGTTGACAAAAATGTCATGTAATCATTTATTAAATTTTTTCAATTGTTTTTTAGATCCAAAATTAATTTTATCTTTTAATTCATTTTTTCTTTTTTCTCAATAAAAATACCCATAAGAAAAATATCAACTTCACATAAAGACCTTAACTAATATGATTCATTTATTATTATTATTTTCAGGTTTAATTTTCACCTTTTATCAGGTCAAACTTTGATCACTGGTCAACTATTGATCAAATCCTCAAAACGAACTCGTTTGTAACTCTAATTTGATCTTTGGATTGTCCTTGAATAATATAATCTGATGTCAAATAAAATAAAATGCAGTTTAAGTCCTAGGTGTCACTATTCACCTCGGGATATTCTATCAATGACCCAAAAAGTAATATCCATGAAATTGAAAATTTGGAACATTACATTAACTCTTTCTAAATAATTTGAAAATTGGAGTAGGGCATTAAATAAAAATAAGAAACAAAAATTGAAAATAAAATAACTCTAGGTAGAAGAATAAATCATTTTTAGTTAGTTTTTTTGGTTGAATTGATTATAATAATATAGTGCTGATTTAAATGAGAATTTCATATAAAAAGTAACCAAAATCAACAATCAACGTTAGAAAAAAAACCATTATTAAAAAACGGAACTAGTTTGGTCGGTTCAACCGCAAGAATCTTAAACCGACCAATTTTATTAATTTATGATTAATTAATTAGTCAATTTTTGTAAAATAATTAATTTTATAAATTAAAATAAACCATTTAATTTTCACCCTAAAATTAATTGGTAATAGAAGTAGTAATTCACTAAACTTATATGTAGGGATGGCAACGGGGTGGGTATGGGGCGGGTATGCCATCCCCCGTACCCGCCTCATGAACTCGCCCCCATCCCCGTTGGGAATTTTTTGGCACCCCCATACCCGTACCCGTTGGGGGTTTGACTCCAATCGAGCACCCGTTTACCCGCATCTTTTTTTTTAAAGATAAGTTTATTTAATATGAATGGACTATTTGTTTTTCTTTTAAATTTTCATTCTACATTCATACATACATACTGAATTTAAATAAGCTTATCTTTATTTAATTGCTGGATTTGTATGTATATATATATAATGGCAAAATTGTAATTACTATATAACGGATAAACGGATACCTGACGGGTATTTTTGCTAACCCCCCATATCCGCCCCACGGGTAAAAATTTGCTCTCCATATTCGCCCTCGTTCGGGTAATTTTATCGGGTACCCATCGAGTTCAGGTATAATTGTCATCCCTACTTATATGCGTGCTCAAGACTATACACTATTTTCATGTGAAACAAACTCTAATCTATATTTTAACACATCCCCTCACATATGGGCTAATTTAAGGCCTAACACTTGACACTTGACACAATTAATCATCAAAATGGTAACATTTGACCTCACAATAACCTATCTTGATACCATGTTAAATTTTGTAAACTATCATTCCAAAACTAATTAATAATAGGAAAAGTAACACACTATACTTATACGAATGATCAATGCCATATATTAGAGTAGCTATTTTCATTCCTTTTCCGTTTTTTGTCACTATCACATTACCATTACCTTAATGTAGTAGCTTTCAAATGTTTTTTTGTTATTCCTTTAATAATATAAAAATTGTTTGGAATCGGTTAAATCATTGATGTTCAATTTTAAATAACTTTTATATTTTTAGTTTTGAAGATTAGGATACAAATAGTTTCTTTTATTTTCTCATAATCTCACGTATAGTAGTCTTTTATGACTAGCTACATGATTATTATTTAATAAAGATATTTTTGTTTTATAAATTATTTGTACAAGTGAAAATTATTAATGACTAACAAATAAGAATCACATGACTTTTTCCTCTATAAATTTGCAATAATTGAGTTTTGCGGCATGTTTAACACACAAAATAATGATATAATTATATAAATAACAATTAAGCTGACCACATGAAAGCAATTTAAGATATCTTGAATCAATTATTCATTATCATAATTGTAATCATATACTTGCATATTAATGTTTTAAAAACCGAACTAGTTCGGTCGGTTAAATAGTAAAATTTTTAAATTACTAATTTTTTGGTTCAATTTTTAATTTTTTAAATTGATTTAGTTTAATAATATTTGTTGTTAAATATTAATTAGTTTATTAATTAATCGATAATTATTTGTAAACTAATCAGTTTGTAAAAGTTAAATAATCCGGTTAATTTTTATTTGAAATTTTCTTTTTTCAATTAAAATTTTAAAAGTTTTGATACATAAGAATAATCTTCTTCAATCAGTTTTCAAATTTATTAATTTTATTCAATATTTAATCTATTTTATAATATTTTAATATTTATTAAATCTTTTAAATTTTAGGCTAAAGTATTCCTAAAAATTAATTTTTATCTATTTTAGCCAATAAACCATGCACTTAAAAGTTTTACCTAGAATGGTACACGACTATATTTATTTTTGAAAGTATGTGTATTTAATGAGGAAACTTTGCTTCACACCGTACAATGTTAATAAAAAATCTGGTGATATATCTCATCTAGATCTATAACCAGTAGTTGCCATAGCTAATAAGTGGGCTGCTTTAAAAAGTAATTTACAGTTATCCAATATTGCTCCCACCTCATTAATTCCCAAATATGCACCATAAAAATGTTTCATTAATTGGAGGCAATCTGTTTCTACCTCTACCGAGGTAAACTCCAAACACGTTAACCATGTTAGAGTTTCCTTAATCTATAGAAGACATGCCACTACATTTACTAATATACAAATTACAATCGTCATAAATTTATAGAAGACATGCCACTACATTTACTTAGTGATACACTCGTAGTAGAGTGAAACAGGAAGTCAGAGTTGGAAATCTGATTGATTACAGCCTTTCCCGACCGTATGCAAAAGCACAATTAATCCATAAAAGTTGCCAAATGCAAAAGAAAGAAATTAATTAACGATTAACCTTTGTGTTGGTTGGGTTCTTACAGGAAGAGAATGCCCCTATTTACACGTATTACTTTGCATGCCCCTATTTACTGCTACGTTGTCGTCTGGTCCAGAAGCTTCGTTTGCTCTTGAGCTGTCGTCCAAGCTTTTCTCTTTGTGTTCTTGATACGCAGCGTCCAAGCTTTCTTATTGTTTACTCGTTGCGTCGTCCAAGTATTTTTGCCCTGTTTCCTCATTACGTCGCCGTTTTTGTCTCACGAGACTCGAGAGTCGAGAGTATGCTCGTTTTGAATTTTTCAACCAAAAAAAAACAGAGACGTACTATACGAATAAGACGAGAAACTTATTGGTGGCCAAGAGTTGAACACGCTTACCCACCAAGGATTTTTCCCAGTCAACCAAGTCTTCGTAACAAAGTATCTTTTTCATTTAGAACCAAGATTGTACCAGCGGATCTTCTTTCTTCCTCTGTCTCCTAATCTAATATCACTTTGTTCTTACTATTTCTTCTTCTGGATTTCATACAGTCCTCCTCAGCTTCGATCTTTAGACACAATTGCAATAGGATATTCATGGCTGCAGAAGCTGTCGTTGGAGCCGCTCTCGGTGCTTTCCTCAACGTTCTGTTTGACAGAATGACTTCTGAAAGATTTGTGGACTTCATCAGACGTCACAAGCTCAGCGATCTGCAGAAGTTGAAGACTGCTATGAACTCCGTTCGACGTGTTCTCGACGATGCAGAGGAAAAGGAGATCGGGGAGCAAACTCTCAAAAAATGGCTTGACGACCTTAAAAATGCTTTCTTTGAAGCTGATGATTTGTTGGACGAGATTGATTATGAAGCAACTCGGCTAGAGCGCGAAGCTGAATCTCGATCCGCCACTGATGAGGTTCGCAAGTTTCTACGCCCTCGGAAGTCATTTAAAAAAGGGTTGAGGAAGATACTGGAGACCATTGAACATCTGGTGAAGCAGAAGGATGAGCATGGCCTGAGGGAGAACACAGGAGGTGGGCAATCCACTCAAAGGATACCCACTACGTCTGTTGTTGACACGTCTAACATTTTTGGTAGGGTACGAGATCAGGAAGCAATAATGGAAGTGTTGTTTTCAGATGATGTCAATCGCAGCAACAACTTGAGCATAATTTCGATCGTGGGCCTTGGTGGGATGGGTAAAACTACACTTGCGCAGCTCATCAGCAGAGATGAAAGAGTCCAAAACCGATTTGATGTTAGAGGGTGGGTATGCGTTTCAGATGTGTTTGATGTTCCGAAAATAACAGGAGCTATTGCGATGGAAGTGGCTCAAATGGTTTGTGATCATAAGACTCTAAACCAGATCCAGGTTGAGCTAAAGGAGAAATTGACAGGAAAAAGGTTGTTGCTTGTGTTAGACGACGTTTGGAATGAAAATTTCAATTATTGGGAGCAATTGCTAACGCCATTGAAGTCTGGGGGTCCTGGAAGCACAATTATCATCACCACACGTAATGAAGTTGTAGCAACAACTGTGCGTTCTAGCTCAATATTTCGTTTACTTAAGTTGGATTCTACTGATTGTTGGCAATTATTCTGCAAATATGCTTTTGATGATCAAAACCCTCAAGATTATCCACATTTAGAAAAAATTGGTCAAAAGATTGTGGAAAAATGTGACGGCCTTCCTTTAGCTGTGAAAATAATAGGAGGTGTCTTGAGCTATAATCGAGATGCAAGGTATTGGGAGAAAGTCTTAAAAAATGATCTGTGGAAATTTTCTAAAGATGGGATTCTTCCAGTTCTAAGATTGAGCTACCGTTATCTTCCATCACATCTAAAGCAGTGCTTTGCCTATTGTTCAATATTTCCCAAGGATTACGAATTTGAGAAGGAGCAATTAATCCTTTTGTGGATGGCAGAAGGTTTTTTGATTGAACAAGAAGGAAACGAGACAATGGAAGAAATGGGTGAAGAGTACTTTGAGGAGCTAGTATCAAGGTCTTTTTTCCAACATGTTGGTAATTCTTTTGTCATGCATGACTTGATCAATGACTTGGCTAGAGTTGTGGCAGGAGATTTTTGCTTCAGGTTTGAGAATCAAGAAATTTGCAGAACATTCGACAAGCTTCGTTATTTTTCATGTTCGGTAGTGAAAGGAGAATCATCATCTCGGCAACTTTCGACCATCATGAAATCTCACGTCTTGCGCACGTTTTTACCAGGGTATGATTCAGAATGGGTGGAACAAGGACAAATGGTGCAAGAGATGATTCCTGATTTATTTCTAAATCAGCAACGATTAAGAGTGCTATCCTTGCTCGGATGTCGGAATGTTTTTAAGTTGCCCAGTTCAATCAGCCATCTGAAGCATTTGCGATATTTAAATCTTTCTTCAACATCAATCGAAAGTTTACCTGAATGCTTGTGTAGTTTCTACAATTTACAAACTTTGAAATTAAGTTGGTGCACGAATCTTGCTAAGTTGCCGACTAAGATGGGAAGGTTGGTTAATATGCGCTATCTTGATATTGAAAGAACATATTTGCAAGAGATGCCTCCAAATATGGGCAAACTGATAAAGTTGCAAACCTTAACTGATTTCTTTGTGGGAAAGCGGGAGGGTTGTGGAGTTAAAGAATTGGGGAGCCTTCAACAGCTTGGAGGAACGCTTAGAATTCATAATCTTCAACATGTGGTGAACGCCAAAGACGCTTTTGAAGGTAAGATCAAGTGTAAGAAGAACCTTAAGGAGTTGTATTTATATTGGAAAGGTGATACTGATGATCCACATCACGAAGAGGCTGTACTTGATGGGTTGCAGCCTCACACAGAAATAGAAGTCATTTCAATTATTGGTTATGGAGGTACTAGCTTTCCAAATTGGTTAGTAGAGTCTTCGTTTACCAAATTAGTCTCTTTGACACTTGAGGGATGTAAATATTATTCCTCCCTACCAGCAGTTGGGCAGTTGTCTTCTCTTAAGCATCTGTATGTTATAGATTTTCATAAAGTGAGGGTAATTGATTCTGATTTCTATGGTAAATTTGGCTCAGCAGTGAAGCCATTTCAATCTCTTGAGATCATAATCTTTGTAGATATGCCTCAATGGCAAGAGTGGAGACCTTATGGAAGAGAAGGTGAGAGTGAAAGTGGAGCCTTTCCTTGTCTCAAAGAGCTAGGTGTAATAAATTGTCCGAACTTAGAAGGCGCTCTACCTATTCATCTTCCCTCTTTGACAAAGCTTGTGATTAGGAGGTGTCCGCAGCTTCAAAATTGTGTTCCATATGCTCCCAACCTTTCTTCACTACAATTAGTTAATCGTTATTGTTTGCCCTTCTTCAGTAGTTCCAACCATCCCACAGTTATTGACATCCAAGAATCTGTACTAGAAAAGATTGGGCAACTTCGCTCTTCTTTGGAACAAATTGAAATTGCAGAAGAATCACTCAAGTGCTTTCCATTAGAGCTGTTCTCTAAGTTAAAGAGTCTGACAATTTTTGTATGTCCACATTTTGAATCCTTTTGTACACCCAACCAGGAATTTGTCTCTTTTGAATTTCTGACTGAGCTTATTCTTGCTTATTGTCCAAAACTGAAGTTCCTACCAGACAGTTCTCTTCTCCCTGCCCTTTTGACGTTGGAAATATGTGTATGCCCAAAAATGGAGACATTTTCGAGAGATGGTTTGCCTTCGAATCTACAATCACTTACTATCAAGGATTGCGACAAACTCATTGCTGGGCGTATGAATTGGGATTTGCAGAAACTCACCTCTCTTACTTCCTTCAGTATTTGGAATTATGAAGCGGAAGAAATGGAATGCTTCCCAGAGGTGGCCCTGTTGCCCTCCACTCTTACTTCCCTTGAGATTTGGAATCTGCAATATTTAAAATCTCTGAACTACGAAGGGCTTCAACATTTGAATTCTCTTGAAACGTTGATCATCCGGAATTGCCCTAGGCTTCAGTTGGTGCCAGATGAGGGTTTGCCCTCTATGCTTACCCATCTCAACAAAAGATTTCATGATCTCACCCCTGTTAGAAATTTGACTATTTCGGGGTCTTCTGAGATTGTATCCCTACCAGAAGAAGGGTTGCCACCCAGTCTAATCTGTCTTTCGCTGACTAGTCTCCAGAATCTGAGGTCTGTGGAAGGGCTTCGCCACCTTACTTCCCTCGAAAGCTTGACAATTGGGTCCTGTCCTCATTTGAAAACCTTGCCAGAGGAGGGCTTGCGATCCTCCCTTGCTCGTCTAAATATCGGTGGGTGTCCTTTACTAAAGAAAAGGTATAGGAGAAAGAAGGGGAAGTATTGGGCCAAAATTTCACACATTCCATACATTAGTATAGGTTGATTGATGAAGCTTTATAAAGGTAGTTATTGGTAATAATTTGCATCCAAAATATGTTGATATTCTTCATGTATTTTTTTGAAAAATTATGATATTCTTCATGTTGAAATGTATAATGAAATATCGTATGGAGTTGTGTTATGTATTCAACTTAAAAAAGTATGCAAAATTTTAAGAATTATTTGATATCTATTCCTTACTTATCCAACTTAACTCCGTACCATGACAAATAACTGTATGATCTAGTAAGAATCTAAGATAAAAACTGTTTTGCAATATTCTGGTGATCGTATTTACATTTTTATATTAAAATTTTATCATTTTTTACAATTTTTTGATTGTGATTACCATTTCGCTGATTATGCATTCAAATTCTGATTAAAAGGAAGGGTCAACATGATTTGCACATGCAGGGACAAAAGCGAGATTTAGTAAAAATGACAAAGAGATTGGTCATACGAATGCTATCAGAGGAATTCATGTGAGCTGTGGGGATTTCTGCTTCAAAAACCTTTTCTTTTCGATACAAAAACCACTTTTATGTTTCTTTGAATGTCACTTGTGTTGTCTGTTAAACTAAATGAAACGAAACAACCATGTTTTCTTATTTTTAGATAGAAAGGAATAAACATGTATTATGCAAACACTTCATTAACTTCTACTAGATGAAATGATTATTTACTAACAACACTCAATCAAAACTGGCTTCATTTTAACTAATATATTTCTAATTTGATTAGTCATTAGACTGTTTCAATTTTATTAGATCAAAAATGTTATACTTAATTTAATGCCATAATAGAAAATATGATCTACCAC
The DNA here is from genome assembly GCA_026413575.1 of Erythroxylum carthagenense. NCBI lineage: Eukaryota > Viridiplantae > Streptophyta > Magnoliopsida > Malpighiales > Erythroxylaceae > Erythroxylum > Erythroxylum carthagenense. The sequence goes on from JANZLD010603265.1 coordinate 9,786, forward strand.
AAACCCATTTTAAGTTAAATAATATGTTTCTTATCACATAATTAAAGTCCATGTTCAAAATTTCATTCAATTCACCTTCCAATCTTATACCATGTTTTCTTATTTTTGGGTAGAAAACTACCATGTTTTCTTGTGAGGCTGCTAAGAGTTCAACAAAGAGGCATTCGTATGCTACATATGTTTTCTATACAGTATAAGGAGAAAAAAATAAAGAGCAGAACTTATAAGTGGAGGAGAGCTAATTGCAAGCTAATGTTATAAATGTTAGAAATGGCCTTTCAGGATCTATGAAAGCACTAGTCCACGCGTTAGCATTTGATTAGTTTTGGTAACGATCGGTCAAACCAAATCGGCTAAAGTTTAAAGCTGAACTTGAGCAAGATTTATAAAGTCTGAATCCAACCCAATGAAACATAAATTGACAAATAATATTGAATTGGACCAACCTCCTTTTATATTATGCTGATTTGAAAATAAATCACTAAATTAGAATTTAATTTAATTATTAACTTTTTATAAAGATAAACTTTAGACTAATTTTTCATCTATGTTTCTACTACTATTTTGGGGTAAAAGATATTAATTTTCAATTTTTCAAAAAAAAAACTTATTCTCTTAAATTTAATTTAAAAAATAACGACAAAACAAATATAATATAAACATTAGACACAAGCTAATTAAATATTATTTACATAATGATTTAACTCAACTCTTAAACTCGAACCGAATTAATTAAATATGACTCAAACTAATAATTTATTATAATCATTTTAGATTATTAATTTAAATTAAATTTAATAACTTCTCTAGGTTTCAGAACTAAGTTGGATCATCATATTAGTAATATTAGATTAGTTCATGTTTGATGTTAATATTACGTGTATATCATTATTATTTTTTGAGTGTATAATAGAAAGAATTCATTTGGAAAACTAAAAATTACAAAAATAGTTTTTTGAAAATAGTTCTTTATTATTATGTTATGCACAATATTTTCTAAGGTCCATAATGTAAATATTGGAAATGTCTTATCATTCCAACCCTTCATAGTTCATACCCCATTATTATCAATTATATGGTCCATATTGCAAATATTGGAAATGTCTTATCATTCCAATTAATAGTTGATACCCCATTATATTATAAATTCACTATTTGCTTGCGTATGGATTTAGGTAATAAACATACAATATATGTCAATATCATGGGACTGTCTCAAATATTAATAAGTTGATACAGACACAACAAGGTGTCCACAATCACTAATAGGCTGTTTGGTTTAAAGGAATAGCTATTCCTAACATATTACTAATCCTATGTTTGTTTAGAAACTAAATCCAAAATAACTATACATCAGGAAAATCTATTCTTAAAATTTGAGGAATACACAAAACTCATCTCTACCTATCTTTAACTTTCCAATCAGTAATAGGTGCAAATAATACCGATGCAAATAACTTGTCACACATCTCGGAAGTAAGAACTGCACCATTACAATACACTATAGATTCGACCTAAACATGAAAAGAAATGGAAGTCAATATGCTAATGATAAGAGCTTCATGATAGCTTACTGTCAGATCCTTACCAAGTCAATACACTAATAAAAACCGCCATTAAACCTGTGCCTTGAGTTAAGAGTATGTTCTGTACTAAAGCTGTGCCCGGAGTTAGATTATTTTCTATACTATATGATAAAGTCTTCCAATGGCAGTTCTGCTCTGGGCAAGAACTACGATGATAACTACTGTCAGTACAACATGGTTGAGACCACACTTTTCTGTTCTACACTATCTGATAAACTCTTCCAATGGCAGTTCTGCTCTGTGCAAGAACCATGATGATAACTACTGATTTCTGTTACTACAACATGGTTGAGACCACACCTTTCTTAGGACTTCATCAAAAGATCGAGCAGCCTAATTTGAGGCTTAGTATCCTAAATTTCCTAGAAACTAACCACCAAGTTTCAAGAAAACACCATCAATGACTTAAACTTAGGAAGTCCTATTGATGAGACCAACCTTGACATCCGTACTGCTCCTAGTCATTATTCAAAAAGTTAATACTTCTTGTCAACTTTGGAAAAGATAATTGTTATTCAAATAGATGGAAAACATGTGTGTACCTGAAAAGGGAAAAATGCCCTTGCAAGATGGTTACGCACAATCAGAATGGCTAATTTCGGGTGGTGAATTTACGTTGACATTGAGAAATTACATCTCCTGAAAACTTTCCTCCACTAGGTTAATCTAATCAGGTTCAAAATGGTTCACCCGAGGACTAGGAAACAGAAGATTCCAACACAATGAAAACAGTTCCATTTGATTTCTAATTCCTGATTCCTTTTCTTCTTTTAACAGTGGAAATCCCACATCACACAGATATATGGCCTAGAAACTATACAGGTTTCCTAGATTTTCTGTTTAACATTGAAGAATTTTGTCATCTTCACAAATCTCATCATGCAACTAACCCTGCTTCGTCAATTTCTGGTAGAATAATATCAAGCCTCATCATAGGTTTATATTTCTCTGGGACTTCTGCACCAGCATGCATGCACATTTCAACCACAGC
>JANZLD010603304.1:0-12360 GCA_026413575.1 Erythroxylum carthagenense
GCAAATTAGGTGGGTAATATATTTATGGTTATTGTGTAAATGGGCATTTTGCCTATATGTGTGTATATGCTAGAATTACTAAATTGTGAATTACTATGATGTGTTTTAAGTTATGCATCGAAATATGTATGACATTTGATATAATTAAATTGTGATTTTGAACATATTATGCCTTGAAATATGCCATGGCATTTTGTATAAATGAAAAGAAAGGAAAGAGCATGAAAAGTATGAAAGTATGATAAAATGATTTAAGCATGATTACATGCTTTTGTTTGTGCAAGAGAGGAACTCGTTTCAGTAGTCATGTGCACGTTGACCCATAGCCTTCTCCCGACTGCCCGCTTGTGGCAAACAAGATTCGAAAAGTGGATTCGTTTTGTTAACGGAGTAAACTTCGCTTTTTCTGTTTTGTTCCACGGAACTCTCTAGCCAATTGTTTGTGCATTGTATAATTGAACTGTCAAATATGATGCATGTTTGAGTGTTTTTTTTAATGGATAAGTCTTCATGATATGTTCTATGTCATGACATTCAAATTATGAAATTTTGAGCTTGAAGTGTGGATGATAGAATTGCTAGATTAAATGGGATATATATATATATATATGCATACTTTGGTATATTTATATATATGTGTGTGTGCTTGAATTGTATGGCTTGTTGCCAATGGCTATAAATGTATAAGCCACTGAGCTTCGCAACTCACCCTATTACCTTCTACTCCACAGGTGAAGAAAAAGCAGAACAACATTGATCCTTGCAAAGTTTGGCAAACACCAAGAATAAAGACTTTTGTAATTAAGTTAGTTTAGAAATTTTTAGTATTTAGAATCATTTTAAGCATTCAATTGTATCATTATGTATTTTTTATTTTGTATTAAGCCAATAGTGTGATGTTTAGTATGTAAATAAAGTTTTTCAAACTCTTTTGCTTTAGTAATGAAATGATATATTAGAGTAGTTTCGGTTGTGTATGTTCATAATTGACTTCCTTGCTAAAATGGTTGAGTTGAAGTAATAAGCTTGTTTGATGTTTGACTATTGTGGGCATGCCACCCTTATGGGATGACGGGTTTGTATTGACTCTAGATTGTTGGGCTCCGGAAACGGGGCCCAACAATTGGGATAACATAACCTAGCTTAAATAATTTGAGGTTGTGTGATTATTGCTTAGATTGGTCTGTTTTTCTCACTCATAAGGCAACTATTTGATTAAACTTAGCGAGCGTCTCCTAGGTAATCCGATAGCTAAGGTTAATTAACAAGTTCTTTTTAATTAACCATGACCTGAGGAAAAATCAAGATTAACAAAGTTCTCTGTTAATCTATGACCAATAGTTCAAAGGGAGATGTGAAGACAACAATTCAATGAAATATGCTTAATAAGGTGTAGGCCGAAATCAAATCAAAGAATTGGACTCCTAATGAATTCACCACTTTCATCATTTTTTCATGTTTTCTTATTAAACCAAAAACTTGCAAAACTTAAACTTCAATTATTTTCATTTCATAAACTTTATACACACTCTTTGCGGAATTGACCTAAACTCATAACTACTACAATAGTAGGTCTAGTTTATTTTGACTAGTGTTACGACGCGCTTTCAATTTAGGTGTTATTGCCATGGAGTGTGGTGCTTTAATTTTTGTTTGTGATTTTAATTTGCTTTTTGTATTTATTTTTTGTAATTAGTTTATTTTCAATTATTTCTTAATCGTTTCATTTTCTGTTTTGTGTTTGTGAATTAAAAAAGAGAGAAAATTTGACATGGACGAAAGTAACTTCTTTTATAACTCTTATTCTCAATCCTATAAACAAGCTTAGACTGATCAACCTAACTTTAGTTATGGATAGGATAACCCACAAAATTACTTCTTTTATAGTATGCAAGATGCACAGCAATTCTGATTTAGACCAGAGGTTTCTTATCACAACTCAAGTACATCTTTGGAAGATTTGCTTAATATTATGACTGTTAACAATATTCAACTTCAATAGAGTGTACAAGAGTTCCAGCATGAAGTAAGGCAATTTTCATAAGATACAAGGCCTAGCGTCCCATAGTTGGAAAACTAACAAAACTCAAGTACTTCTCCGGAGGAATTAGTTAATGTTTATGCTGCTAACACTTTGCAATTATAGCAAGAAAAGATGCAATTCCAGCAAAAAATAAGTTTTAGGATCTAGAAGTTGGCAAGCCAGATGGGTCAGTTAACGGAAGCTCTCGACCGCCTAGTATCACAAGGTGAAGAAACACGTCTATCTCAACCTAAGGTGTACCCAAGGCACGTTAGCCCATAGGTTTTATAGAGTGAAGAGAAGCTTGAGAATCTTGAGTGTAACACTCAAGGAATTACTTGTGTGTAAGAAGTGGAGGAAGCGGTCGAACCAAAAAAGGCTATATCTTTTAGCCTCTGGTAAAAAATAAGTTCCATTTTTTTTGTTAAGAATGACTCTTTACTTTTACCTAGTAGGTTAGAGGAATTAAATGAAGAAGAAAAAGATGAAGAGATATTCGAGATCTTTCCAGAGTACATGGAATTAGTAGATATTAACAGTCTGAAGATTGGGAAGACGCTAAATGGGAATGATTATCAACTAAGGCCTTATCTAAAAGAACCTTACATGGAGGAACCATATATGCCACCAGAAGATCATAATTTCATCACAAGAGGAGAAAAAATAAATTTAAGCCAGCAACCCTAAACAAAGGCGCTTCTTAGGAGGCAACCTACGGAAATTGAATTTCTTTTCCTTTACTTTTTCGTAGTAGTTAGGATATGCATGTTTGTTTCTATATTGGTTTATTTTATGCTTGTTTCAAGTTTTCAATTAAAATAAGAGAGAGAATAAAAACAAACAATCAAACCTTTGCTCATTTTCTATTACTTCTAGGATTATATAGTCATTATTAAAGTGTGAACTGACTAGGGAATTTCATGGCAACTTGAACTTGAGCACGTACTTTTACTTTTGTGATTGGTCGATGTGCATTATCTTTAAAAGAGTAGTAACTAGTGGTAGGCAAAGCCGGTGAGATTTTGAGCTCTATTAGACTGACGCATCAATATCAGTCTCATTGTCTTTGTTTATATATGACCTTCATGACATGTATATCCTAACTTTGTCTTGATTTTCTATTCGAGACCAAATTTTTATCACATACATTAACATGGAAATAACTAGGCATTATTTGCTTTTCCAAATTACATTAGCCAAATAGCCTACCCTATTGACATGATTTCTTCTTTGTTAAGCCCCTTTGAGCTTTATTTGCCTTTTTTATTTATTAACCACGTTACATGCTTTAATCCTAACCAAATGTCCTTCCCAAGCCTTAAATATAGTGGAACATTTGTTGATTGTTGAGTTTGTAGATATACAAAAGTATAAGTGTAAAGGTGTACATATTTGTGGGTTGGTTATAATATAGGGATGCTATTTTATGTCATATCATTGAAATTCCCATATGATGTAGTATCTTTTAATTTTCATAAGATAAAAAAAGAAAAAGAAAAAAAAAGAAACGAAAAAAAGTATACATTTAAATAAAAGTATCTAGGAGGAAGTGTAGACGATTTGCAAAGTTATTTGTGATTAATTTTTCCTTCTAAAGTTGTATTGAATGGATTATTTGAGTATGTTGGGTATGAGGTGGATGTTGCTTTCAAGGGTCACTCCTGATGGTTACAAATTCTTGTTTATGATCAATTTTTATGAGTGATTTCTACTTATAAAGGTTTATGTATGAGAGATCAAGTTTAAGTTATGAAACTTGTTTTTGCATTCATCATAGTTGATGTACACAATTGTAAGGGAAGTTAGTTTTTGCACTTGATAGTATATTGAGTGTTACTTTTGTTTCACCAGCATTAATGGTTTTCATGCTACTTTACCCAAATACATCACACCTTACCTTTGCCCACATTACAACCTTAAAAAGCCCTTTAATCCATGATTTTGCATGCGAACCTTAATGGTGGAGAAATGAAATGATATGCAAAGTTAGAAAATGGCATAATCATGAATGGTGTTAAGTGTACCCATGAACATATCTTGTTGAAACACATTTTCCAAGTTTACCATTAGATTGCTCGATTTTTAAAGGTATTGAATATTGATTGATCACGAGTAAAAGCATTGAATGTTAAGTTCTCATTATTATTTTTAAAAGTCAATCATCTTTGATTATGATTATGTATTCTTGGAAAATATGGGAATTGAGTTAATGTTTTGGGTTTATGAGCTTAATTTTGATGTTTTGCCTGAGGACGACCAAAAGCTAAGTGTAGGGAAAATTGATATGTGCTTAATTGTTAATACATTTAATTAGTTATTAATTATATGAAAATGCTTAAGATACTCATTATTGTTCTTATATGATTTTAGGTATAATTCATATACGAAAGAGCTAAAGTGAGTCGAAAGCACTATATTTGAGATGTCTTCTTGAGAATCACACTTACTTTTCTTCATAGAGCAAGAACGATAAAGATTAGAGTAAGAGAAGACAAGAAAATATATAAAATGAAGAGCATAAAGAGTGTTGAAGACACATCTCACAGCCACGAAAAAAGTTGTTATAAACATTAGACATTTGTCATGCCCATGACTCATTTTGCATGGGCATGACATGAGGCTCACGACCATGAGCCTCAACTAAGATGGCTCGCGATCATGAGCGTCAACTAAGGTGGCTCACGACTGTGACACTATCATGCACGCCCGTGAGACATTTACAGCTCTTCTAAACCCTACTTTTTAATATAAAAGCATCGTTTATGTGACAATAAAGGGGTATAAAAGAAGAGGAGAGTTTTTGACTAAGAGAGCTTCAGGAGAGATGAGAAAAAGGGGCAAGCCTCTTAATCGTAAGAGACCTATGGAGAGGTAAACACCCTGATGCCAGTTTGGAGGTGATATCGACGTTGACGGCTCGATTAAGTATTTCTTTTATATTGTTTGTTATTTTTTTCTCCTATGCATTGATTATGTTATCCTATGTTTAATGTTTGGGTGTTGTGTAAGAATGATTGAATGCTCTATTTGATTATTTTTATTCAAGAACCCATTTTTAGAATCGAAATACATAATTGTTGTTTTTCCAATTCATTTGTAGCGACTATTGCTTTAATCATTAGGGATAACATAATCTAGGTTAAATAATAGAGCTTGTGTAATTATTGCTTAGATTATTCTGTTTTTCTCACTCATGAGGTGGTTGTCTGACTAAACTTAGAGAGGGTCTTGTAGGTTATCCGATAGCTAGGGATAATTAACAAGCTCTTCTTAATTAACTATGACTTAAGGAAAAATCAGAATTAACGGACCTTGTTGACCAATATTTCAAAAGGAGATGTAAAGACAACAATTCAATGAAATATGTTAAATAGGGTGTAGGCCCAGATTGAACAAAAGAACTGGACTCCTAATAAATTCACCACTTTCATCGTTTTTGCTTTTTTTATTTGCTTTTGCTATTTTAGCTTTATTTTCTTTGTTATTAACAAAAACCCCCCAAAACCTAAACATTAATTATTTTCATTTCATAAAATTGATACACACTCTCTGTGGGATCAACCTAGACTCACCACTGCTACAGTAGTAGGTTTAGTTTATTTTGACTAGCATTACAAGGTATTGTGAAAACCTGTGATGTAGTTCCCATGAGATTTATTGGTGAAAAATTCCATAAGCCTAGGAGTCTCAATAAAAACTTGCTTCCTCGATTCATATGGTGCAATAATGTCACGTACCTTAGTGTTTCTTTTAATTCGAGCTTAGTGTACGAACTTGAATGAAAAAATTAAAGAAGTAGTAAGTTGTATAGTTATGGAAAATTCACAATGATTTGAGGCATAATAAACCTTTAGGATGGTATATAGACTGGAAACTTGTGATACAGCTCCCATGAGGTTTATCAGTGAAAAATTCCACGAGCCTAGGAGTCATAGCAAGAACTTGCTTTCTCGATTCACAGGTGTAAACAATGCCACATACCATAGTGCTTATCTAAACTCAAACTTTGGAAATCTGCTTGTAGGCAATTAATTCAAACATGAGTACTTGAACTTCAATATGATAATTCTCAATTTTTTAAATAACAATTTTGTAGAAATGAGTAATGTTGATAGTTCTTGGATGTATAGATGATTAACACCTGATGGTTTCATTAATCCTAAGTTTGTTAAGGTAGTTGAAGCTTTTATTCACTACTTATGTTCTCAACCTACATGTATGGATGGCCCAAAGATCAAATGTCTATGTAAAAAATACAAACATATTCATTTTCTTCCTACTGATGAAGAGAAGCTCCATTTGTTAAGAAAAAGGTTTGTTCCAAATTATTTTGGGTGGACATGATATAGGGAGCCATTGATTTGTAGCACCTCAAAGGGTAATAAACTAAACTCTTCAATAAATGTCGATGAGTTTGAAGGGGGGACTAGATTTAGAACAAATAATATAGGTGCAACTGAAGATCCTTACAGCCAAATGGTTTATGATGTAGCTGATTATACCTTTCAAGAAAATATAGAAAATCTCCAAGAAGAACCAAACCCATATGCAAATCAGTTTTTTGACTTACTACAATTAGCTAATTAAAAATTATGGTCAAATTGTGAGACAAAGACTTAATTGCCTTCAATTGCTCAAATATTGAACGTAAAGTTTGAAGGGAAAATTTTTGATCAAATTTTTGATAAAATTGTTGGTTGGTATAATGAATCATTACCTTCTAATCAAACAATGGTTGATAATTTTTACAATATGAAGAAACTTATTAAGGGTCTTGGCTTGCCAATTGAAAAAATTGATTATTGCAAATTGGGATGTTTGTTTTTTTGGGGAGATGATGTGGAATTACAAGAGTATAAATTTTGTGGTCAATCTAGGTTTAAACCTAGAAAGCGTACTATGAAATAGAAATTAGTACTTTGGAAGCAAATGTATTATTAACTGCTAACTCTGAGACTTTAAAGACTATATGTCTCTGATGTTACAGCATCTCACACGAGATGATGTAATGAAAATGAATAGGAAGATGAAATAACGAGCCTTTCATCAAATACACTACCATGGAAACATTTCAACAACATCCATTGTGAGTTTGCAGCTAAAAGTCGAAATGTTAGGTTGGGATTATTGATCTGATGGATTCCAATCTTTTGGTCAACTAGCCAACAATATTCATCATGGCAAATCATGATTACCCCTTATAATTTGCCTCCATGGATGTGTATAAATGAGGCATATATTTTCTTGACAATGATTGTGTCAAGGCCTAGAAATCCAAATCATAAAATTGATGTATTCTTACAACCATTTGTATATGAATTGCATCATCTTTGGGAATATGGTAGGGACATATATGATGTGTCTCATAAAAGAAAATTTATGTTGAGAGTAGCTTTGGCATGGACTATTAGTGATTTTTCGACATATGCTACTTGACTTTTCCTTATTATGGCAATGATTCTAATGCATTTTATCTTCCAAATGGGGCCAAAACATCTTAGTTTGACAACCATAGGGAATTTCTTCCTCCAGATCATCCATTTAGATGCAATGAACAAAATTTCATTAAGAATAGGATGGTACAGATACCTCCTCCCCCTTACAAAGCTAGTGAAGAGATATTGTAAGAGATTGATTAATTAAGGTTGCTGAAAGTTACAGAACTTGAAGCTGATGAAGTTAATATAAGCATTAGTAAAAACATTGGTTGGAGAAAACGAAGCATCTTTTAGGATTTGCCATATGGAAATCTAATTTGATACGTCATAATCTAGATGTGATGCATTTTGAAAAAATATTTTTGACAATTTGTTCAATACCATAATGAACATTGAAGGGAGGACAAAGGAAAATGCAAAATCACGAGCTGATTTGAAGCTTTTTTGTAAAAGGAATGAGTTAGATAAAGATCTTCACACCGGTAAATATCTAAAAGCATATTACACTTTGGATAAAAAATAAAAGGAAATTTTGTGTGAATGGTTAAAAAGTCTAAAGTTTCCTGATGGATAGGTTTTAAACTTGGCAAGGTGTGTGGACATGAAGAAGCACAAATTATTTGGGATGAAAATTCATGATTTTCATGTGTTTATATAAAGGCGAATTCCAATTACATTTCAAAATTTGCTACCGAATAAGGTTGGGAAGCTATAATAGAATTAAGTTTGTTTTTAAAAGCTTAACATCATCTAAAATCAAGTTGGTTGAAATGGAAAAACTAGAAAGGAAAATTCTAGTAATCTTGCATAATTAAAAGGGATTTTCCCTATAAGATTCTTTGATTGTATGAAGCATCTACTTATGCATTTAGTACATGAGGCTAAACTTGCTAGTCCAGTTCAATATCGATGGATATATCCATTTGAGAGGTAATTATAGTAAATATTTAAACTGAAGTTATAACATGTTTTAATCATATAATTGTATATCAATAGCTATTTATAATATAGTTATTTGCATCACTTAGAGAAAAATTTCAAAATCAAAGCTAAAGTTGAAGGCTTGATATGTAAATCTTATTTAGTGGAGGAAGCAAGTTCATTTTGTTCATATTATTTTGAGTCGCATATGCATACAAAAGAAAGAAAAGTTCCTCATAATGACAATAGGGGAGGAATGGGTGACATTGATCGTAACTTATCAATTTTCACATATCCTGGACAAACATATGGACGATCAACAAGAAGAATGTTAACTGAGGAAGAAATGGGGGCTGCCTATGGTTACATTTTATTGAACTGTCAAAAGGTTCAACCTTTCGTTTAGTAAGTTGAAGTTGATTTTCAAATTGATTATTTGGGTTTTCGAAGTTAGTGTTGTTCGCAACTAAAATACATAATAATGCCTTTCGAATATATAAGGAATGGTTACACAAGCTAATGCCCAAAAAAACACATGATGATATTAATAAAGAAGTTGAAAGACACTTTCCTTGATAGTTTGAGAAATATGTAAGTGTTCACTTACAATTCTTGAAATGGTTGAATTATCATATCAAAGTGTTCAAATGACATTATACTATTTAATATAATAAGTTTTGTATAGGCCTCAAAAAATCTAATTGAGAATAAGTTCATATGTGATCTTGCGAAAGTACCTTTGTGAACTATTAAATCTTATCAGGTGTATTTTGTTAATGCATACAAATTTCATACAGAATATCATGGTCATAGCATAGCAACAGGAAATAGTAGGGTTTGCATACAGGAAAAATTGATGGATTACTATGTTGGAATTATTAAGATATTTGAAATTGAGTACCTTGCGTTGTTAATAAAGCGAAGTGTGATATTTAAGTGTGACTGGTTTGATCCAACTCCTAATTTTTGTACAAAAGTGCACAATTGATACAATTTACTTGAATTAACTAGCGAAGAAGATTTAGACAATTTGAACCTTTTGTATTGGCAGTGTATGCGATCTAGGTGTATTGTATCCCTTTTCCTAGCTTATGATAAGATAAGTCAGATTGGTTGGCCGTTTGGAAAATAAAATCTATAGTTACATATGACGAGAATGAATCTTTGAACGATCCAAATAATGAATATATTGAAATTTTTACTAGAGACGATAAGGAGGGCGAGAGATCTGAAGAGAAGCCTGAGTTTGATTCTAATTTTTCGTAAAAAGAAGATGATGATGATTTTGATTTAAAATTAAATGATCATGATAGTGATTAATTTGTGTTTGTAATAGATTATTATATGAATAAATATATTATTTCATCAATAAAATATTGTTATATATTCAATTTATATTGTTTTATTACTAAAATATTCAACAAAATGTGAATTTCAGGTTAAAAATATGTCACCAAAGAGAAAACAGGAAATAATGCGACCAAGGTTAAGGTTACCATGATTTGGAGCCAGTTACATTCCAGGTAAAGCATCACAATCTACAGCTACCACAGAATCAGTTGTTGTTGCTCCAGTTACTACACATCTAGATGAGGCATCACCTTCTGTACTTGCTACTACTCCATCCAGTAGCCCTACTACACCATCCACCGCCCTTATACTGACAGAGATATCAGAGGTAAACGTTGTGCATGAATGAGACAACCTCCAGTCCAGACCTAAAGGAGTTGATGGAAGAACCTACATCACAATTGTCAACAACTTATGATTGAAAATACATGCATGATAACACCATAGGTTTATACTAACGTTATAGGTTTTAATTTGAAAAAGATATAAAATTGCTTATATATTGGTTGGTTCTATCTAGAACATGCTCAAGAAACATGACATCCAAGTTTAAGAAGAAGATTGATCTTGAAGGATATATATGGAAGAATATCTCTTAAGCGACAAAGGACTTTTATTATCAGGAGTTTGAGGTACAAAAAATATATTCTTTTAAATTTTTATCTAATTAATTTTATACATTAATTAGTATGTTTTCTTTTTTCATAAAGGATTTTTTGGGCTTCCAAATTTGACGTGGTAATTTATAAAGTATGAGAGAGGAAAGCTTACACATGTTATAGAGACTTTCTTGGTACAATAAACAAGATTGTTGCATGACCTCCTTATATATCTAAAGAAATATAAAGTCGTTGGCAGTAGTATTGGACGTCACTCGAGGCAATGTCTATTTCAAGGCACAATTCTACCAACATACATAGAGGACGAAGGGAAAGTCTTCTTGTACACACTGGAGGGTCTATTACCTATAAGAGTATGTAGAGAATCTTGTAAGTATCTATACTTTACATTTATATTCTAATTTTTTACTTTAATGTATTTCAATTTAATTTGATGTGTGAACCTTGAAATGAAAATATATGTGTATTATAAAGAATGATAATGTTATAAATTTTTGGTGCCATATATAGCTGTATTGAATATCACAAAAAAGGAAAATTTGCCAAAATTTTTCATGTTGTTCGCTTATAACATTTTATTTTGATGCAGGAAAAGTCTATAGGTAGGAAGCCTACACCACGTAAGCTCTCTTTGCAAACCCACACTAAGAAGTATGATGATGTGACCTTCATTAACACCCAATGTAGAGAACTTAATTTATGTGAAATTTATACTTTAATATTAATTATTAATAGTTATTCTTTATTAACACAAACATTACCTCCTAATATGACCAAATAAAAGAAAGCATTCAATGAAAATCTCAACACTCTAAAACTGTTAATGAAAGCCAGGCATATCTTGATGCAATGGGTGGTAAGCACCATCGTGGAAGGATCTTCGGCTTAGGTTCATTTGCGAACACATGCTATTTGTAGTCCTCTACGTCTAGTACAACTACATATAATAGGTGGTCCAAATCAATGAGAGAGTTGTTCAACTTGAGAGCATAGTACAGTTGCTAGCAACTCAGTTGCAATAGTCGATGGACTATATAGCCCAGCTCTATAATTAGGAGGATCAATTAAAGGGGTAGGGTAGTAACTCATCGCAACAGTCAAACCATCCACCTTCACGAACTGCATAGTTTAGTTTTGCTACTCTCAAGTTTTTTTGTAAGAATTACATATTTATTATTTTAGACAATAATTTTTTATTTTCAATTAAGATAATTTTTACTTTATATTAGCATTCAACTTACGACTTAGATAAATTAAATGTAAAAAAATTCAATATATTATCACCAAATAACTGTAGAAATTAAATATCAATCATAAGATTACTAATCAAAATTAAATTTACAACTTAAATGTATGAAAAAAAATAGTGCATTTACCGACAGAAATGTAATATCCATCGGTATATTTAGTATTAAATTTACCGATAGAATAAGAGCATTCCATTGGTAAATAATTTACTGGTGGAAAAATGTACTGTCGCTAAATTTTTTGACAAAATTTTAACACCTTATCTATCACTAAATTTAGTGATGCACATACAAAATCCGTCCCTAAACTTACTGATAGTAAACAATTTACCATCGTAAAATGTTTCGATGAATTTTCAAAACTTTGTCTGTCGGTAATATTTATCAACGGAATCGATGTTGGACCCCGTCTCTGAGGCCCAACATTCGGACCCCTATATAAGCATGGAATGCCCAAAACCAAACACAAACCGACCACAATTAGAGAAACTTTCAATAGAAAATTTGGGATTGGCTTTTTAATAAAATTTTCCCTTAATCTCACGATTCCAACGCCACTGAAAGCACTCAATTCGGATTAGAAATGAAAAAGTTATGGTTAAAATACCATCTTAAAGAAAACAGCCAAAATTGTGCACTACCGACTTCGGATCAAAATTTGAAAATATTAAAGGCTTATTTGCCGATCGGTTCCTTCATGAAACTTGTAGGTTTATGTCTCTAGTTTAATTTAAAACAAAAATCGCTTTGATCGGAGCTCT
>JANZLD010603522.1:0-12342 GCA_026413575.1 Erythroxylum carthagenense
ATTCAGGTTTGAGTTTTCATACCGACACCGGGATCCTGGGTTTCGGGAAGGTCCCGGGAATAAAAAATTTTTGTTTCCGCTGTTGGAACATGTGATGTTCCTCCCGGGATTTTCCTACAGCTCCAAGTTTGTGCCATAGAATATGGACTGACACCGACGATGAAGAACATGATAAATCTCCTCATATCCAAGTTTGTACTACGTCTTCTTTATAGACAAAGAGACTTCAGAGTGTTACCTAAAAACTGATTCACACATCCGACGTCTAACGTGGAGTTGGCCAAGGGTGGGAACACATCCGACATCGAGATGGCCTTGGGTGGGAACACATTTGACGTGGAGTTGGTGAACACTGATAGACATGATAAATCTCCTCATATCCAAGTCTCCACTACGTCTTCTTTATTTGCGTCATCCTTTTTCAGGATGGCAACATGATAAATCTCCTCATATGCAAGTCTATTGTAGGCCAAGAGTTGGTGAACACTGATATTCTTTCGACATCAACAACAACAGTCGACAGCAACAACAGCGAAACTCCAAAACATCTGTACACACCAAAAAAAGCTTAAAGAATATTTACAAGTAACAGAGGAATAAAAGTAACATGAAGCGAAAAATAAGAGCAACTGGAAACTGAGATGAAGCGGTAACAACATCCGACATCGAGTTGGTGAACAACCTTGGTGAACACTGATACTCTTTCGACAACAACAATAGTGGACAACAACAATAGCTACGATAACCACGACCACTGTCACAAAGATAAGAGAAGATGAGGAAAAAAGAAAACTGACTAAAGCTAGGGACACACTCCAAGAACATCTGTACACAGCAAAAAAAGCTTTAAGAAGATTTACAAGTAACAGAGGAAACCACTGATACTCTTTCGACGGCAACAACAGCTACGACAACCACAGCTGGAGAAAGTAGAGGAAAAACAAAGAGAGAGAAAGGACACAACATGAATGAACAAATATGAACACATATAAGCAGTCACAAGGGCATACATTGCGCGGCCGCGTGCGTGGTCGCCTGACAAAATATTGCATCAGAAGATTGGGTCAGAAGATTGCGTGTATATTACGCGAAGAAAGAACATTCAATAAATAGAAAAAGAAGGAGGAAAACTGACCACAGCTGGATCAGAAGATTGGGTCAGAAGATTGCGTGTGTATCGCGCCAAGACACAACATTCAATAAACAGAACAAAAAGAAGAAGAAGAAGAAAAAGAATACAAGCCGCTAGATTAAATGGACGATAGGGATCGATTCTGTGGTCGTCCATCCCATTCGCTCTTAGTATAGATACTTAAAAGAATTACACAATTAATTAAAGAGGTTTATTTACTAATTATAAAAAAATTGATTAATTATTTGCACATTTATTTTTTTGAATTTAAATTAAATATGGATTAAAAGTTTCTTATATTAGACAAAATTCGTCACTTAGTTATTACTCAAATATCATTTTGCAGTGAAAATATCTAAAAAATCAGTTTGCACTTTCTCGCAAATCCTCCAGGAAATTATATCTTTCATGGGCATGAAACATTAAGTCACTCCCGTGAAAAGTTGTCACATGTGTGACTCAACATGTCACAATCGTGACATACAACATGTTTGGTAAATCAAACTGCTGAGTTTCCTTTTACCCTTTTGATTAAAAATATAGGTTAAGCCCTCATTACAACAAATTTGGTAGAGAAAGATTAAAAACATTTTTAAAGTTCGCCTGACATTTTAATTCACTTTCATGCGTGTGAGACATGTTTATATTGTTTGTAGAAATACGTTAATTATACTCGTTTAAGAAGAATTTGTCGTTGAATAGCAAAAAATCTTTCTATAGATATTTGTCAATATTTTCAATTGATATGATGACTATCTAAAGACGCATATGCTGGGCTATTTCATATAGACAATATTTTTTATTCATAGGTTGGATATTTAAATAAACACTATTATAAATGAAGTTTATTCGGTTGTTAGAAATGAAATCTACAAATAATTAATGTTACTTTAATAAACATTTAATATGTTTTAAATTTTTCTAAAAATTCTTTCCTTTTATTTAAAATTTGGTTCACAACAATTCCATTAGATTCTAATTCCATTCTAATTCGGTTGCCTTCCTTTTGTTCTACTTGTTTAAAATTAGTTATAGAGAAACTGTCTATCAGGTTCAAAAAATTAAATATATTATTTGGTGTCTAACAAAGGAAACCTCTCTATCACAAAACTAGGTCAAATACATTTCTTTCTCTACTATTTCGTATTTTTAAGTAGGAAGAAGCAAAGTTATATGAATATTGCACAAAATATCTGCTTCATTTAACATTGTTTTCTACCTGATAACAGAAGAAATTTTGTACTGAGAATTGTATTAAACGATTCCTGAGAGCTAATGACAACGACATTAAACTAGCTACAAAAAAATTGAAGGCTTGCCTTTCTTGTAGAGAAAGCATAATTATTGGTATTTTCATGATAATTTTTATATGACTTCTTTTTATTCTTCTATTTTTAAAAAACATTTTCTTTTGAAATGTAGAGAAATTATATGTTTAAAAAATATATATAACTTAAAATTTTATATTTGTTTTATCGAACTTTTAACCTCTTTATGAAAGATGCTAACTTTTTATATTTTTAAACATAAATCATCATATTAATAGCACACTTATGTTTTCCCTTTTACATTATTCTTGTTGTTTTTGTAATGTGTTGTCTTGTATTAATGTATGATACAAAATTTTATTTTTATTATGGGTATCGGACCATTTGTTGAATTTTTAACCATCACTATGATCGTATCTTCGTTGGATTTTAAAGAATCACTAGAATTTCCTAAAGACCCTTCCATAGGATCAACAGTTAAAGATGGCATACACTTGTCAAGGTTTTCATTTACAGCGTCACCATATTCTGATTCAAACAAATCATGGTATCTTACTTTAACCGTATCAACCTCTAGATCCACTACCAATTCTTCTTTAACCTCATCATACATTAATTCGTTAAATGCGAGATCTATTTCTTTTGCATCACCATTGGTAGAACGTGCTATCAAAATATTAATGCTTATGCAACAGCTACCAATAAAATTTTACTCCCATTCCACAGCATATTACTGAGCCAATTAAAATTGCTAAACCATAAACCCCACAACACCTGATATGTATTTATTTTCCAAGAAAACATATAGATCTCGCAACTCTAACGAGTCTTTTTTACCTTATTTAAAATTTTATAGGAGCCCCTATAATGAGATCATTTTATAGGACAATTATGGGAGCCCCAATTGGTGGTTTGGTCTCTAGTATACCATCTCATCTGAAGCATCCTCACTTTTCTATATCACATCGATTTTAGAATAAGAACTAAATTCTGCGGATTGTACAACTTATTTTTATATATATAATGAAATCTTTTTCTTGATACGATGAAATGCATATATGATGAAATATTTTTTTCTACTAGAAGAATATGTATTTATATTTGCCCGTTCTTAGATTAGCAAAACAACAATTATTAAGTTTAGTATAATAGAAAAATTTATGTTTTATACGTATCAATAGCAACAATTACTTATGATGTATATTAATCTACCAGGAATGCTTCCTTCTTTTCTATGCTATGCCATAAAATAAGTACAAAAATTTAGCAAAACATAACAATTGTTTTCGTCTGTGTATTCATACAATTAATTTTGTCATAATTTGTCATTTAATAAAAATCATCTTAATTAGTAGGATTTAGAAATTATTCACTGATTATGATTCACAATTAAGCAAATTCATAAACCAATTTACAAATTAAAGAACAGTAACTTACAATAAATCAAATGTAAGTTTTCCTTGTTTTTATTTTTTAGTAAAATTATGATAATCAGGGTTTGTTTTGATTTTTTGGTAACATTCTGATAATCAAATATTTCATTTCTAAAGGTTTGGATCCACTTTTGAATTTATGACATATTAATCAGTTAAATCTTTATTTCCATGTAAAAGTTAGTTGCATCGTAAATTTCCAAGAAGGCCATTAGATTTCACCTCTTGAAGCTTTATAGCGTATATATGAATTTCACCTAGCCGAGATTAATCCATTAGTTTTTATACTCCAAGTTCATCTCCCAAATCATCAGTTTATTTCCTTTAACAGAAATGCAGATCTGTTCTATTTATTAAGAAAAACTAACTTCTTAAAAACAATGCCCAATGAATTTTTCAAGATAAATTTGATAAATAAAAAGGCAGAAGAGATTAAATGTTTGTATAAATATTTTCCAGAACATTTTTTTTGGAATCGAAAAACAAAAACATGGTCAGAAAGAAGTCAAAAAAAAGTAATAGGAAGATTGGTTACTGTTGACTTTAGAGAAGGAGAAAGGTATTACTTAAGGTTATTACTTATATATATTAAAGGACTAACATCATTTGATGACTTGTTAACTGTTGATGGTGAGAAAAGAAGTTGTTTCAGGGAAGCTGCACTACAATTAAGATTGCTAGTGTCTGATTTTTATATACAACAAACTCTTGAGGAAGCTGCTATGTTTCAAATGTTGACATTGCTCAGACTTTTATTTGCTACACTTCTCTTATATTGTTTACCAATAAACCCTAAGCTGCTCTGGGAAACATTCAAAGACGACCTTTGTTCTGACTACCAATATGCTTCTTCCTATAGTGCCTATACATATGATGAGATTACAAAAATGGCCCTTCAAGATATTAATAAATCTTTGGAGTAAACGGGGAAAAGTTTAGCTGATTATCATTTTACTGATCATCAATTTCGTGTTGATTGTCATCAAAATCAAAGTAAAAAAATCCAAAGTGAGAAGAATATACAGGTTGATCTAGAAGACCTATTATTACAGTCAAGGTTGAATGACAAGCAGAAATACATATTTGATTTGATTTTGGATTCAATTTTGGCTTCGAGCACTGGAAGTTTTTTTATTGATGGTCTTGGTGGAACTGGGAAGATTTTCTTATATCGAGCTCTCCTTGCAAATTTACGGTCACAATGGCATATCTCAATTGCTATTACTATTACTACATCAGGTGTTGTAGCATTAGTCCTTCCTAGTGGTAGGACAACTTACTCAAGATTTAAAATTCTGCTTAATTTTTAAAGAAAACAGTTTGTCAGTTAAATACGCAAAGTAGTATTGGAAAATTGATATTTGAATGTAGCCTTGTCTTATGGGACGAGGCTTCCATAGAAAAAAGAGAAGCATTTCATGATTTGCTTCAAGATATCATGGACTCTAATGAACCTTTTGGAAGAAAAATTGTTGTATTTAGTGGTGATTTTCATCAAACGTTGCCCATTTGACTAAGCTACAGAACAACAACTAATTGATTTGAGTCTTCTAAATTCACATCTTTGGCAATAGATGTGTAAATTTTGCTTGACAATAAATATGAGAGCTATATCAAATATAGCTTTTTCTGAATTTTTATTACGTGTAGGAGAAGGCACCGAACCAGTTGATGAGCAAGATTAAATATCCTTGCCAAAAAAGCTGGTTATTCCTTATCATAGCAAGGATGAGTCTCTTAATAGGTTGACAAATTTTTCATTATATATTTTACTATCCTTTTTCTAAAAGAATTACAATTACATCTTTCTGATGCACCGTTGCCTTCACTAGGTTACTTAAAAGCGCCTTCCTTGATCTAAGCTTGTATTAATCTGATCCATACTAGATGATAAATAGATGTATACTATGTCCAACAAATAGTTATGTTAATGAAATTAATGACATGATGATTAAAAAATTGTCAGGATATATGCATTCGTACATGAGTTTCATTAAAATAGTTAACTGAAGACATCAAACATATTATGAAGATTTTCTTAATTCTTTAAATCTAAAAGGCCTACCTCCACACAAACTCTTACTCAAAGAAGACTCCCCAAGGATGCTCTTGACCTATTTGAATCCAACTAAGGGACTATATAATGGGATAAGGTTAATATGCAGACAATTAAAAGACCATACAATTTATGCAGAAATTATCTTTGGACCTTACAGAGAAAAATTAGTTTTTATACCTAAAATTTCCTTACAATCTTTAAAGAATGAAAAAATGGAATACCTTTTGCCATAATGCAATTCCCTGTTTGTTTGTGTTTTTCCAATGACCATAAGCAAAACCCAAGTCAGACACTTGATTATGTAGGAATTTATATCCATTAGCCTGCATTCTCACATGGACAATTATATATAGCTCTGTCAAGAGCTTGAACTCCTGAATAGCTCTGTCAAGAGCTTGAACTCCTAAATCAGTTAAATTTCTATTTATTTTAGGAACTTTTGAATATTCAAAGTTTGATCAAAAGATAAGAAATATTGTGTTCAATGAAATATTTCAATTCGTCAAATTATAAAGTATAAAGTTGTCAGAAGGTATATTAATTTTTATTCAAGTTGATATAATTTCATTTCATATAAAAAAATTCATTTCCCCTAATTAAATTATTAAACAAAATTTTTAGGATGGACAAACTTTTATTGATTAAGGATATTTTACCTAGTACTCAATGGTGGTCATATGAAATTATTGTCTAAGAAAAATGCATGTTATTGTATCACCTGGCACCCCATTGAAAAGACATAAGTTTATCTTTGTTGATTTTGAGGTATAACAATTACACTTTCTTCATTCAAAATGTTTATTTTTTTGACTTAATTATTAACAATTTCTTTATTATTAACAGGGATCATAAGTTGAAGGTATCATATTCAACCATGATATCCAACGAATGAGCCATATTTTGCATCCGTGTAAAAAATATATTATTTGTAATGCCATTGTGAAGTCTATTTCGCTTCAGTATCAAACTGAAGACTTACAAATACAATGGATAATTAAAAGTCACACTGTCATTGAACCTGTACCACATGATGATGCTATCATCTCTATGAAATTTAACTACACACCTTTCAGCGATCTTATAAACTACATAATTGACAAGGAAAAATCAGTTGGTTAAAGCCTTTATCTATTTCTTTATACAATGTTGACTATTTTTTTCTATTACACCTAATGATATTTATATTTAACATGTGATAGATATTTTGGCCATAGTTCTTCACATCTTGGATTAGAAGATGTCAAACATTCAATTATGCAAAAATTTGTTCTTGCCAATAAACAGTAATTTAAATTCTTTGTTATTCTTTATACTTCACAAAAACTGAGATAATTTCTTTCTTTTTTTGACATTTTTTTTATTAGGCAGCAAACACTTATACTATCAATGTGGAATTCTTTTGTTACTAACGAGGGCCAACAAATTACCAAATCCTTACATTCTTATCCGATAATTGTGTGCCACAGACTAAAAGTGAACTTCTATAACAGTATTTTTGTTTTTTCTTCATCATGCTATTACATTTTATTACTTATACTTCTATTTTATTTTTACCTAACAATTGAAAATTTTAGGTGTTGCATTATCCACTTGGTTTGACTCAGCAATTCTTATTCATCCACTAATAGAAGAAGTTGCGAATCTTAAAAGTTAGTACTGCCTTATCTTTACTCCAACGACCAATTAAATTATATACAAATTTTATAATATTTTGGTGCTTTTATATTTATAATTATTATATTCCAGGGCATGACGAAACAATAAGGAACTTAAAACCCTTATAAACCATCAAGCTTATTTGAGATATAATCCTGATATATCTTTTGGATCACATCAGAAAATTACCAAAATCATCTTATTGAATTCTATCAGTAAGGTAAATATAGTTTATATTCTTATGAACCTTGCTTATTTGATATTGATTTTTAATAAAAATTTTATTATATATTTGTAGACAACATGGATTAAAGCTAATATTTCCTTGCAACACATCTTGCAAAACTGGTATATGACATGTAAGAAATGCTTTCATTCTACAACTGCTACTTATAGAGTTCCATTCACTTGTAATTCTTATAGAGAAAAAAGTTCCTGCTGAACCCAAGTTTTCCTTTTTCTCTTATCTCTTTTCAAATTTTTTCCTTCTTCTCATGCACTTTATATATGTAGTTTCCAACGTTTTAACATTTTGTACTTGAATGTCATGGCAGTGACATGCTAAATCACACCCATGAGACCTTCTTCATGAGTGTGACTGATAATTCACACCTGTGACAACTTCTTCACTGATGTGACTTGTAACTCAGACCCTTGAATTCTTCACCACTATAATGTAACCAGTCACACCCGTGAAGAAGATCTCATTATTATACAGGCTTTCAACATATCTTGTCATGACCCGGTACCACATTAGGCCCATGACAACTGTTGCATAACTGGGCTAAGGACACTGTCGGTGTCCTTAATCCGTCTATGCAAGGCTAACTGAATATTTCTTTCTTTTTTATTATTTTATTATTTTGAAAAATTTGCTCAGTACAACGGCTTTATTTTAAAAATCCCAAAACCTACAAACAATTTCAAACACACTTCTATATTCACAACCAACCACAATTTCAAGACTTTAAAGTCCACTTAAGACAATCTCAAAAACAGTATTGAAAGTTTATACATAAAGCCTTTTACAACAACAAATAGTCAAAAGTTAAGTTTATATAATCATAAAGTATATTAACAAAACCAAACTAACAAAATAGTAAAACAGTTTATAAGCCACTCTACAACAAAAATAAAAACCAAGAAACTACCCATGTGTGGTAAAAGCCCAAAAATATCAAAAGACCACACGATCTACTCAGAGCTTCAAACTCACTAAATTAACCTGTATGGTTGGAAAGTGGAGGGGGGGTGAGTACACTAAATACTTAGTGAGCAGGAAAAACATATTACACAAATAGAATTTGATCATACTAAGACAGTGTAGATAACCTATGAAGTAAATATACATGACATAAAAACACATAGGCCTAGCCTATGCCTCATCATATACTAGTTAGGAAATACATAGGCCCAGCCTATTAATCTCCATTTAGTGAACATAAGTTCTAGTTTCAGTATACGAATGCATAAAAACATTGGATGTATAAATCAAATGTCGTTAGAAAATAAATACCAGAATAAGCCAAAACAATCATGTGTGACACCACTAGTCGGCCAAAGTAATGTTCATACCCACTTATTATCGATGTTGGCTCGACTTTCATCCATGTTGAGTCCGGACTACAATTGATAGGAGCGTCATGACCCTAGGTGATGACCTCGTCGATGTCCAGGCACTAGGTGTGGAATCACCCACGAGTCCCATAGAAAAGTGTTGATACGATTACTCGACTTTCATGTACCAAGTCAAGGGTATGGGGGTTGCTTAATCAGTTGTACCCAGCACACAATTGGTCAATTGTTTCCTCACCAATCATAAAAATCATATACAAAATTTAAATACAAAAGTAAGTAAAGCATCATATTTTTATTTATTGCTCCAACCGATAAAATGAAACTGTATCATGGCTCTAAGCTAAAAGAGAACAAATACATGTAGAATACATGACTCGGTTATGTTTATGTAAATTCCAAAACATTATTTCATGCAATAAAAATTATTTTTTGCAATCCAAGTGCAAAGTTATTCAAAAATGTATTTTTATAAATAAAGCATTGTTCTTTGCACTTTAAACTCATAGTTGTTAAAGACAATAACATTTCTCAAAATTTGTAATAAAAATATCAACTTCAAAAAACTATGCTGAAACATTATTTCATACAATAAAAGTTATCTTTTGTACTTCGAATGTATAGTTGTTCAAAACAATGTCGTTTATTAGATACCTAAACATATTAGTAACTATTTGAAATTCAACTCTACCATATGTTGCCTAGGTTCAAAATTCACATACTAGTCATCATACGTGTCTTAGGATGTTCTAATCCTATTTGAGAAATACGGTTTCATCATCTCACCTCAAAAGAAGATATTCACTCCTTTAACTTCAACAATCCTGGATATGAGCTCTTTGATTCATAGCTTCGAGCCTTTATACATAAAAAGGCATACGATGAAAATACTACTTAATCATAAATTTCATATTTATACACCATCACATTAGCTTCTCTTTTGCATTTTCTAAGGCATTTGATGCCTTTAATCCAAACTTACTCATTTCATAATATAATTAAGCACATCTTTGTCCAAGCATATTAGGCCATTATTCATCAATCTAGGCAATGTTGGACCAATGGTGGTTGACAAATTAAATCCTACTTATGTTTTGATAATAATAAAATGTATAGAATTGGTTAAGAAATTTATTTAAGGTGTTTTGGATTGAAAGAAATCTAGAAGACATTATAAATCATTGATGAATTCTAACTTCGTGTAAGGGCATATAATATTATAAATCATTAACATATACATCCAAATGACTTAAATACATCTTTGAACTCATATAAAACCATATGTATATATCAATATACAGTAGTATCTCCAAATAAAATACAACACAAAAAGGCTCCGAAAGTCTGACGTTACAAGTTCTCCCCTCCTCAAAAGAGTTTCATCCTCGAAACTCCTATGTTGAGGACACAAATAAATAGGGGTAGCGATGTCTCATAGTATCCTCAAGCTCCCATGTCATCTCCTTGACCTTATCACTCTTCCAAAGAACCTTAACCATGGCACCTCCTTGCTGCGTAATTTCTTTGTCTCTCGATCCAAAATCTGCACTGGTTTCACCTCAAAATTCAGGTCTTCTTTCAGCTCTACAGGAGGTGTCTCCAAAACATGCTATGAATCCGATAAGTATTTTTTAAACATAAAGACATGGAATACAATATGGATCCTATCCAAGTCTGGTGGCAATTCCAATCGATACAAAACAGTCCCGACACGCTTCAGAATGCAAAAAGATCCGGTATATCGAGGGTTTAGCTTCCCTCAACTCTGAAATCTGATGATACCTTTCCATGGTGATATCCAAAGAAAAACCTTATCACCAACTGCAAACACTAACGGTTGTCGCCTATTATCCGCATAACTCTTTTGTCAATCCTGGGTGATCTTCATCTTTTCTCTAATGATTTTATCTTCTGAGTGGTGACTTCTATCAATTCAGAGGTGTCCTGCACTTCCTTCTATAAAGTGGTTCATAAGGTGGCATACCGATACTCGTCTGATAACTGTTGTTATAAGCAAACTCAAAGGCAAGTGCCGGTCCCAACTCCTTTGGAATTCCATCACACATGCTCTTAGCATGTCCTTCAGTGTTTTAATGGTCCCCTCAAACTGACCATCAGTCTAGGGCTGGAAGGCAATACTAAACTTCAGTTTAGTCCCTAAATATTCTTGGAATTTCGGTCAAAATCATAAGGTTAATCTCAGATCCCTGTTTGATACTATAGAAACTGCACCCTGTGCAGCTTTATAATCTCGTCGATATACAGCTTTGCCAATTTTTCCAATGAATAGGTTTTGTGGATAGGTAGAAAATGAGAAGACTTCTTCAATTTGTCTACTATAACTCAAATAACGTCATGACCCTTCGATGTACGAGGTAGCCCAACTACAAAATCCATTATCACATGCCCCCATTTCCATTCTGGAATAGGCAAAGACTGTAATATACCTACTGGTTTCTGATGCTTTGCCTTAATTTGTTGACAGGAAGGCATCTGGCCACAAATTCTGCTATCTCTCTCTTCATCTTTGGTCAGTAATAACTCTCTTTAAGAGTTCGATATATCTTGGTGCTACCAGGATGCATAGCATAAGTTGAACTGTGAACTTCCTCCAAGATAGCTCACCTAGGTCCTTGATCATTTGGCACACAAACTCTATCTCTAAAGACTAATAATCTGTCTTCTCTTAATCTAAACCCCACACTCTCTTCAGATGGCAATTTCTCTCGATTGAATTTCAATTTGGGATCATTGGCCTGCGATCTCCTAATCTCGTCAAGTAATGTAGCTGAACTTCAAATCTTGCTAGAAATGTTCCGTCATTCTCTACCACTGAGAGTCTAACCCTAAAGCTCCGTACACTCACCAAATGTATTATGTAAGGATCTTACTTACTAGTTACTGTTGAACATGACTTATGAATCAGTGCATTGGCTACTACATTTGCTTTTCCTAGATGATAGTCAATTATTAAGTCATAATCCTTAATCAATTCCAGCCATCTCCTTTGTCTAAGGTTTAGTAGAAGATTTAACTCCTTTTGTATCATTAGATATTTCAAATTTTTGTGGTCAGTGTATATATGACAAGTCTCCCCGTAAAGATAATGTCTCCAAATCTTGAGTGCAAATACTACCACTGTAAGCTCTAAATCATATGTGGGATAATTTAGCTCATGCTTTTTCAGTTATCTAGAAGCATATGTGATCACTCACTAGG
>JANZLD010603530.1:0-12341 GCA_026413575.1 Erythroxylum carthagenense
GTGGAATGTAAACAAGAGCAAGAGTGTTAATGTTAAGTTATGAATAGTTGGAGTCGGGATCCGGTCTCCGGGTCGGGTTCCGACAGATATTACCATTAGATAAGCCATTTTTGGTTATCTTGGAGGAGTTCTAATCCTTTATAAATTTCTTAGGAATCTATGACAATAATTATAGTAAAAACAACTCAAAAAGAGATTGGAAAACCAAAGAAATTTGGCCATTGTTAAATCAAACTTCCCAAATTTCTTTATCTTTTTATTTGAAAATCTTGTCCAAAACATAAATAAGCACTTATATGAACTCTATTGATATATATATGCCTCTAAAAAATAATATACCATTATTAACAAAATTTTTCGAAATTGGTTAACAAAAATATTATTATTATTATTAATATATTATTAACGAAAATAATATATTATTAAAAAATAATATACCATTATTCCAGTAACAAAATTTTATTACTGAAATTGGTTTTGGTGCAGTACTGTACTAGTGCCAGTCAATATCGAGCACCATTTTAGGTAATTTTTAAATTTATAAAATATTCCTTAATTTTTTTAAAATTGCAATATAGTCCCTCAATATATCATACCGTATAATTTATAATTTTATATCATCCATGTCTTCAAAAATCATAATACTAGAAATTCAAAATAAAAACAAATTATTTATTTTTATTAATATTATTTTTCATATATTTCATATATAAATAATAACTACTATTAATATGAAAAGATAATCATTTAACCATCATAGAAATATAAAATTAAGAACAATGCAAAGTGTTTAAAATATTACAATTTCATCATATAATAAATAATAATTATATCAAAACATCAAATAAAATAATAATAAATATTCATGGCTCCCTAACAATTTACAATAAGAGTTCGCGCCAAAGAAACGACCAACTAGAAATGAAACCTGAAAAAAAGAACATTTACAATTATATTTATATTGCATATAAATAGTTTAACATATGTATCAAATATAAGTGAAATTAAAAGAAAAGGAGAAATACAAACTTGAAACTTCATTCCATCGAATGCTTGCTCAAACCGCATTAACCTCAGTTCTCATTTGGTACAAAATCCTTATCATTAAGAGGAGACTCATCATCACTATCATTCAAATTCATTGTACCAGATGACATTTTAATACTTTCCTATCCAGTATTATCTTTCAAGTTACTCTCATGTATCAAACTTGGTTCCTGAAAGACCCAATCCGCCTAAAGATTGATATGATAAAGGCAAATTGGATTTACAAAATCACTTATTCTATTACAATAAATTATATCTAACTTAATAATGATAATAACATACATTTCCTTAAGCTTTAAATCGTATTGACCAAAGACCAAGTCATTTAATCTTTTGTGCTCCAATCTATTCATTTTCTTGGAGTGAATTCTAATGTGTTCTAACGCCTCTCACAACCTATTATACTCACATGTTGACTTAAAATTCGAATGATAAACCTTTGCGATTCTGAAACACCACTTCTAAATTAGTCCCACCAAGAAACTATAAGATAGCAAAAATAACATTATAAACAAAATAAAGTGATGATAACTTTTAACAAGTAACAAAATTGAAAAAAATAAATATCCGGGTTAAGTTTATCTCTTTGAAGAATAACAATTGGCATCCAAAAATCACCAGAAGAATCCTTACATACCTCTATTTATAAGCTTAAAAGACCTTGCATCATCTTATGAGCAACAATTGTTGTAATAGTTAATAACACTCCCTTATTAATTTTAGTTTTCTTTGTAAAACTTAGTCTAAAGTAGACTCCAGGATTCAAAAATGTCCCAACTGTAAATAATAAAGAGTAAAATTGCCTTTCACATTTCTTATTGATGACTACAAGAGAATGTTTACATAAAGAAGGTTTATTTTCATATTAGCCTTGATTACTTCCTTAGTCCTCTACATGCCATCACAAAAATAACACTTGGCTCAACTCTTTCTTCATCAAAATAAAACATTAAAGTGATAGGTTAATTAGTTACTTTTAAGATCAATTCATAATTAAATAATTAGATAATTTTGATTTTTTATTTAATTATATGATAGACATACCTGATTAAACTATAAAAAATATAAATTAACCATTTTCTTATCCACTAAGGTTTATAACGAACAGATGCTAGCTAATTTATCAATGTATATCTAAAAAAAGAATTAAGATAAAGTAATCATATTTTATGTAACATTGATTTCAACAAATATTGTAGTATATATTTATATATTATATTATGAAAATAATATGTGCAAAATCTTGTAATTAAAGTCTTATTTTATGTAATTAAATCATATTTTCTATAATATTAAGTATTTACATATGGTATCAAAGTTCATTGTATTTTGAACATATAATTTCTCTTATTATTTGAAATCACTCTCTTTTCTCACTGCCTAAATTTGCTTATATCGATGTGGACATATCTTAAATACTTTAGATTATAAAACTGTTACCCTTTTCTTTTTTTTAAAATTAAATGAATATATTTCTAATTATTGTATTGTTTGTATCTTTCAAAATTACTAGAGGTTTGATGGTTTACAAAAATATACTAATTAATGAGATTAAATAAGTTAACTCTTACATTACCTTGTTGCCCCACTTTCATGGATGTTTTCAGTTGTCTTGCACATGTGTTGATTATCTAAGTTGATATTATCATTTTATACAAAGGCTATCTACCTAGTTTTCTTTTCTCTATAGAATTTTTGAAATCTTCTTGCCTCTCTCTATGCTACTGCTTCTTTTATTTTCTGATTTTATTCCATGCATTAGAATTTTTTCATTCCTCTTCCCTATTTAATATGTGCCTTTGATCTTAATTTTTTTACTTTGTTACCTACATTATGACCATTGGTTTTCTTTGTTCCATGAATTGACCATTTGGTTGCATATTTCCTTTCTATTATTCAAAGATAGCCTAGTGATTCCATTTTTCTTCACTTAATTAGGCGATTTCTTGGTAATTGTATGTGAATAGTTAGTGCTTTATAGATTTTTGGTAAGAGTCATATAGAATGCGTATATTACCCTTAATCTATCTCATTTTATCTACAGTGAGTAGTCTTTTTTGCATATCAACCATAACAGAAAGGATTACTTTGGTACATAGTTCTTGAACCAAACTAGATTGAACCACCTGACATTCTAAGGTTAGGGCAAAAGAGGGATGACTAATAAGCTGTTAGAACCTCTTTAAGGGGTCCTCAGTTTGGATGACTTTATCTTGCTCACTTTGATTTAAAAGGTAATTAAGAAAAGTTGACAACAAGCTTGCTATACCTCTTAACAGATAGAACAATAGGTTGTCTTTTATTACCACATTTACATTTGCATTAGAGGGCAGTATATGACAATTGGAGTTGTAGTGGGATTCAAGAAAGAGGGTCCAGAATCTGTTCAATTATTACCAATTATGTGCTTCATCTTTCTCCAAAAAATTCCCTTAGGCTTAGGATGAATTTTATGATTTGGGAGGAGTTAGTACATGGCTCCAGAAATTTACTTTTTTTTAATGTGCTCTTGTGCATCCATTTTACGTATAGTGTTTCCTTATCATTATATAGTCCCCATATTCTCTTTTCCATCAGGACTTTGTTTGTTACTTTCAAGGATTTGATTCTTAAGCCTCCTTGCTTTTAATTGTAAGGTATATATCCTTTTATTTTACCTATGGAAACTCTTTAGTGCCTACTTTACCACTCCATAGGAAATTCCTAAAAATCCTTTCAATGTCTTTAATTATTTTAGTGGATAAAGCTACATGTGAGCTCCAGTATATATGCATCCCATTCAAAATTGCTTTAATAAATTGAATTTTTCCAATATATGATAGTTTCCTTAACATCCAACTACAAGTTCTACTTAGTATAACATTAGAGAGGCTTAAAATCTCTATAGGATATCCCAATAGATAATATTGGTAATCCTAAATACTTAAAGGATTCCTTAGATAACTAAAGACCTAAGATTTGGATTAACATTTGCTCTAATGGTTAAGGATTTAATGAAATGAAGATTTGACATTTGCTTTTGTTCACCACCAGTCCTGATAATCTTATGAACTCCTATAGACAATCAATCAGTAGTTGCACTGACGCTTTATTTACCCCTATAGAAGTAAGAGGTCATCCGCTAATAACAAATTGACAATTTTAGTTTCCTACATTTTTAGTGTTAAATGAAGGATTCCTTTAGTTTAATTTGGTAAGAGATCATATTAGTAAGGACCTCTATAGCCAAAGCAAATAGATAGGGTGATCGTGGATCTCCCTATCTTATTCCTTTTTCCCCTTTAAATACTTAAGTTGCTTCTCCATTT
Source organism: Erythroxylum carthagenense (assembly GCA_026413575.1). NCBI lineage: Eukaryota > Viridiplantae > Streptophyta > Magnoliopsida > Malpighiales > Erythroxylaceae > Erythroxylum > Erythroxylum carthagenense. The sequence goes on from JANZLD010603530.1 coordinate 4,356, forward strand.
GTCAAAACACTAAAGGAAGAAGTTGACAAGCATTGATATATCTAACTGATGACTTTAGAGGGAAAACCAAAAACCTAAAGAGTGTGTAATATGAACGTCCAATTGACAAAATCAAAGCCTTTTGAAAGCTCTATCTTTATAAAGCAACTTCTGAATGTTTTGCTAGTTTGATAATCTTTGTAAATTTCCTGAGCCAAGAAAAAATTGTCTCCCATATTTCTGCTTACAATAAAACTAGTATGTGAAAAATTGATAAGGAGGTTCATTAGAGGTTTTAGTGTCAGGGCCAAAATCTTTTAGATAACTTTATAGAGGAGATTGCAACAAGAAATAGGCCTATAGTCCTAGAAGGAAGTGACATTAGATATTTTCAAAATAACACAAAGTTGCATTTTTTAATTATTTAAGGAGATTTCATAAATTAAAAAATTCCTTGATTAGGTTGCAAACATGAGGTTCTAATAGGTGTCAATAATTTTGGTAGGAAAACCATTTAGTCTATAAGTCCTAAGGATTTATTAGGATTTATATTGAAGATTGCATTCTTGATTTCTAAATTGGTCTTTGGGTAATGAGTTGTTCCATATAGGTTTGGGAAAAGGAAGGAAAAATAAAATTTGAGAGTTGAGAGTGGGAACTAAAGGTATTAGATTTGGAGTCTAAGCAGTTCCTAAAATAATTAAAGGCAAGATCCTTTAGCTTTTCCTATTCAAAACATTGTTTTCCTGAAAAGCCTAAAATTCTTGTAATCTTATTCAGATTTTTCTTGTTTTGGATGCTTTTATAAAAGGAGGCATTATTTGAATCTCCTTCTCTAAGACAATTGGTTCTGGTTTTCAGCTTTAATAGGGAGTTATAAGCTTCTAAAGTAGAATGATATGAATGATGCTTTTCTTTCGCTTTCTTTCTTAAATCCTAATTCATTATATTTTTATATAAGTTTGTTTGGACCATGCTTAGCTCATATTTGTATTGCTCCACTTGCTTGATGAGATTGCTTTTGAAATGCTTCCTGTGGAGTTTTTTTAGGTTTTCCTTGATGATCTTTAGCTTAGTAACCAATTTGTAGACTTCATATCCTTATATTATGGTATTCAACCCTTTTCTAATTATACCCTAATACCCTTCCATTTTAGTGAGAAAGTTTAAGAATCTTAAAGATGTTTTTAGTTTCTTTTCATAACGATTCATTTTGATTTCTAAAGAAGAGTGCTATGGAATATTTGGGTTATTGAACCAACACAATGAGTTAGGAATCTGTTTCATCCATTCTGGATTTACTTGAACCCTGTCAAGTTTCTTCCTAATATGATATTACCCTTCTTGCTTATTTGACCAATTGAATAAATTGTCTCTAAAAGTGAGATCGGCTACCCCTGCCTTACTTAGACAATCTCTAAATTCTTCATCCATTTTTCACCTTTATTTCCTTATTCATTTGCTTCTAAGCATTTTAATATACAATTAAATTATCCAAGTACCAACCATGGTTGTTAGAATTGTTCTAGCAATTTCTTTTATATCATTTCAAAGGTTTCTCCTTTGAAATGTAAAATTTGTCTAACGGAAGTGATTTGGATTTTTTCTTGAAGTGGTTTTTGCAAAAGCTCTCTATGCGAATGACCGAAGGTTTTAAGAAATACTCAGTTAAAAGAAGAAAAGGAAGTTTTGTTAATTATTGGGAAAGGATAAGGAAGAAATCCTAGTGAGAACGAAGACCTCTCACTACAATCTCCTTTTTTCAACTTGGGGTTAATTATCGGGTTTTAAGTCATAAAAAAGATTTTTTAAAAATAACAATTACAATTGTAATCTTAACTTTAATTTTTTTTTCACCATGTTTAAGTATTCTCTAACTTTTTGATATCCTTTTTAGGTTCTTTTTGTTTAAATTCATAGGTAAGGACTCTTGGTTTTGGAAAGAAGAGCATAACTTTTCTAAAAATCATCAAAATTTGCTTATAGGCTAATGATAAATTGCTGAATCAGATGGTGGGTCAAAGGTAAGTAGATAATAGGTTATACAACCAATCTAAGGTTAAAGATGACTACAAAATTATAGTTTCACCCATTATTTGAAAAAAATTTACAATTCTGCCACTGATTTTGAAGAATAACGATTTTGCCACTGGTTTAAAGAATAATATGATTCTATCATTATTTTAAAAAATTTACAACTCTACCATTGATTTTTAAAGAATAACAATTATGTTACTAGTTTAAAGAATATTACTAGTCTACCACTGGTTTCCAATTTTTTCAATTTTATAATAATGATTATAACACTATTCAAAAATTACAACTTTACCCTTACTTGTAAATTTGTAATTTTGTCATTGTTAATAAATTAAGGTATTTGCAACTAAATTATACTTTCCTAATTTTAAATGTGGATTAAGTGGTGGGTGGAAAATTTTTACATAATTTTTTGTAATTTAGTAATTCATAATTTTTACAATAAGAAGTTTGATCTTTAAGAAAAATATTTTAAATGTATTTTGTCACATTTCTATATTATTGTTTTATAAGTGCATAATATTAAAGCAAGACTTATAATTTATGATAAATTTTGTATTTAATATTTTTTAATCATCAAAGTAACTAAATTATGATGAAGACATGCATAAATAAACAAAAGATTAATTATTCATGTTATTTAATGATATGCCTATGAGTAAAATAAATGTTGTTTATTATTTCATAGTAAAATAAATGTTGTTTATTATTTCATAGTCTTTTGATTCACTCAATAGTGAGTTAAATTATTATATGATAGAGTAAACATAATGGGAGTAAAATAATATATTCATAAAATATATTTGTATATACAAAGATGACATATGTGTTTGATTAAGAATGTTTATATACTTATGGTATTTAAATTATAATAGTGTATTGTAGTATCCACCCAAAGGGGAATTATAGAGTACTTTTAATGGTTTATTTTAGATAAATAAATGATATTTTACATAATATAACCATTTATTTATAATTTTTGTAACTATTCTCTCCATTTGTAAGCTTCATCTATTATTATTTTCAATGGTTTGAATTTCTCTAAATGGAGGGAACAAGTTAATTTTTACTTAGATGTTTTGAAACTTAACTTAGCACTATTAGAGTATCAACTTCCTACTCTTATGTATTCGAGTAATAAAGGAGAGAAGTCATATTATAAGGTATGAGAATGTTCTAATAGATTAGTCCTGATATTTATGCGAATGGCTATTGTTAACAATATTAAGACAATTATTTCAAAAATTGGAACTATAAGAGAATACTTGAAGTTTATGGAAGATTTTTTCTACAAACAAGTTACTTATTGGTACCTTTATGACATAACTCATGACCATGAAGTATACTAAATCATAGAGTATATAGGACCATATTATTAGGAAGATTAATATTGTAGTAAGACTAAAGGCATTGGGAACAATAGTGGATGGCTTTTTTATGGTACCATTTATTTTGAACTTACTACCTTATAAGTATGTCCTTTTCAAATTAACAACAATGTTATGAAGAGAAATGAGATATTAATGCATTTTCCAATAATCTTACTTAAGAGTGTTAAACCAAGGAAGGCTCTAATAATTTTTTAATAATAAAAAATATAGTTACTACTAATGAGTTTATTCTTTTGATGAAAGAAATATAAAAATGAAATAAAGTCATAAAATCAAAAAGATAGTGTATGAAGTTGAAAAACAAGAGAAAAGTTTGCAACTTACAAGATGAAGTTCAAACCAAGAACAAAAGAAGATCAAGGCTTATCAAGGTTATTTTACATATTGTATTATTATTTGTAAGATAATTTTGTTAAGTTCATGATCCAAAAAACTCACCATGTATAAGCATTTGATTTCACTTCATTTCATGAGTTATTTCATTCATAAAGAGGCATTGAAACTTTAGGTTTTAATATAAAAGCCTCTTAATCTTTTAATTAAAGTTTTGGGGAACATTTTGGGACGTTTAATCCATAATTGAGTTTAAGTATTTGAAAGTATTAAACTAAGAATTTTTTGGGTGATTGGTCGACTTATATGGGCTAATGATTAACTAATATAGGTTAAAGTTAATTTGATGTACCATAAATTTACTGTAATATTAGTTAATGTATTAGTTAACCAATTTGCCTATTAGTTGACTAGTGTTCCAACGGTTAATGAATCTGGTATCTTAAATGTTTATTGGTTAACTGGTACACTGTAGATAGCAATTGTAATGGCTAGTTCTTAACTCCAACAATTATGAATGATCCTAAAACACTATAAATATACTTTTTTCTCATTGGTTTTAGTAATAAAAAGGTTTTAGGTAATGTGTACACATATTTTACAGTATTTCTTAATCATTTGAGTATCGTTGTCTCATATTTGTATGAGTAAGCTATTTTAGAGTTATCAAGTAATAAAGTGAGGAACTTTCAGCTGTAATATTTGGTTTAAGGAATATATTATTGTAATTGGGGGTGATCCAAATGAGATTGGGTTTCCTCTTCACCTCAGAAAAAGATTTTAAGAAGGATTCCTTTTTATTGAGAAAGATTATACAAATGTTATTTTTCACCTTAAAAGAAGAATTATAGTGGAATTCTAAGAAAGTATTAGGAGTGGACGTGGGAAAGAGTTGTTTGTTGAATCACTACAAACCAGTTTGCATTCTCTCTTCTGTATCTTCTTTACGTCATTGCCTAATTACTTTATATTAAGCAATTTCATTATTCTTATTTATAATGACTATTATTAACTGAGTGTATTAGTTAGAAAAGTTGTTAAATATTTATACACCTAATTCACCACCTCCCCTTTTAGGAGCTATTAAAGACTAACAAAAAGGAAGCAAGATTGAAAAAACAAGGGAGTTATTATGTCAGCCTAATGCATCAAAAGTTAGTAAAAGTTTGAAAACAAAAAGCTAATAAGTTTAAGAAGAAGATGTTGCATGCTAGTACTATTTAGGTGAATTAAAAAGAGCAAAAGGCAGATAAACGTAAGTTCTATAAAAAAAAAGTTAGAGATTGACAGAAAAATTGCCTAAAATTAAAACTTGATTTGACAAGAAAGATAAATATTAAGTTTCGATTCGAACTTACATGAAGTACTTTAATTTTTGTTGGCTTGATACTAATACAGCTACTCACATTTCTAATATGAAGTAAGGATCTTAAGATTTAAACCATAAGATCAAATGAGAAATTTCTCTACATGAAAAATCATAAGAAGGACCTAGTTGAAGGCATAGAAACTTATCATTTAATCCTAAGTTCTGGTTACCTACTAGATCTTTTGTAAACTCTTTATGTACCTTCAATTTCTAGGAACCTACTTACCATTTCAACTTAATGTTATTAGATTTAAAGAATATTTTGGGAATAAATTTTTCAATTTATTTAAGAAAATTTTATCTATTGATTACGTTGTTCTTATTGTTAATTTATATAAATCAAAACTTGATAATTAATTTTATAAATTTTTGCTTATTGTTCATGGTAATGTTGGAATTAAACATAGTACATCAAATGAAAATTTTGCTTATTTGTGACATAAACCCTTGGGTCCTATATTAAAGGAAAAGATTGAAAGATTAGTAAAGAATGAGATTCTCCTAAATCTAGATCTTATTAATCTAAGTAAGTGTGAATTGCATTAGCAAAAAGCAAATCAAATATAATTAGAAAAGAACTAGAAGAAGCACTAAACTTCTTGAGATTTTACATATTTACATTTACAGATCTTTTGATGTTCCTCCCTTTTATAGAAAACATATTTCATTAACTTTATCAATGACTTCTGATGACATGGTTATGTCTATTTGCTTAAGGAAAAATTTTGAGTGGTGGTATACATTACAAAGGTTGAAAGGTAATATGACAAAAGGTGAAAGTTGTACTGTTTGATATAGGAGGTGAATACTATGGAAAATGTAATAAGTCAAGACAATATTCATCTCCATTCAAAAATTTCCTTAATGACATGGCATATATGCCTAATTTATTGTACCAAGCACACCCTAACAAAGTGGTATGGTGGAAAGGTGTAATAAGATATTGATAAATATGATTAAAATTATGATTAGTAAATCTTCACTATCGAGATTATTATGTTGTATGCCTTTCAAAATGTTATGTATCTATCGAACAAGGCCCCTAATAAGGTAGTTCTAGAAACTCCATTTGAATTATGGACTAGAAAGAGACCTAGTTTGAGACTTTTGCATGTTTGGGACTGCCTAACAGAGTCAAAAATCTATAATCTATACAAAAAGAAGTTAGATGCTTAAATGATTAGTGGTTACTTATTAGGTTACCTAAAGAAATCTAAAGGATTTAGGTTTTGTTTTTCAAATCATAGTCCTACAATTATAGAATTATAATTGTTGGATTCATTATGAATGGTGAAGTTAATAGGAGTTAACTAGTGAAGCATAGTGTTTAAGCTAGAATAATTCCAATATTTTTTGTCATTTAGCATAGTGTTCAAGCTATAAACTATGGACATCTTCATCAACGCCAGTTGTGTGTAGAAAAAGAATGGACAACACACTACCATATGGTTTTAGGTACGTTAAACCACTGTTTTCCATCCTCTTCAGTTGTCACGTGAATGCTTAAGCTGGAAACATGAATTCCCTTATGAATTGTGTGAATGTTTAAGCATGATTTGAAGAAAGTGATAAGTTTTCCTAACTATGTTTAGTGAAATTATGTATTAGGATTCTCGGTTTCCTTGAACAGTCCTAGTGTTTGGGCTATAACTTAGTCTACAGAACTCAAAATTGGGTGATTCCAACTGTACATGAAACCTAAGACATACTACTAAAAATATATAGAGAGACCTAGACCTAATTCTAGCTAAATGACATTGAAAATTCAGATTAATTATGGTAACCTGAAACTATTCCTTTGTTGAAGCAGCTTGTAATATTTGGTACATGTTTCATAATTTAGAAGGTGAAATGGTATGATTATTGATGATGTGGAAACTAGAAACATAGGGTAACAAATGTCTAGAAAGACTTTAGAACCTAATTTGAACATTTGATATGTGAAAATTAAGGGACAAGTGGAGGCATGGTTAAATGAAGAGAAAAAGAGCATGGTAAATGGAGAGGAAAACAACAAGTATATCCATATCTTATGTATGTTATTCAATGGGTATTAATTGGTAGCATGTAGATGCTATATATGTGGCTTAATAGTTGTTTAATGGCAGCATGTAGATTGTATATAGTTCAATGGTTCAATGTAAGGAAAATAGTAAGTATATACTATGCACGTTATTTAAATGGAAAGAAGTCAACATGTATAAATCATAGAAGTTGTTCAATGGTTGAATGAAAAGAAAACAGAATTTTAATCTTACAAAATGCTAAGATTTTGGCTGAACCCTTTGTTATAAAATTTGTAAAACAAGGTGGTAAGTTATGGATGTACTTGGCAAGTTTTAAGAACCTTTCAGGGGTCTCCCTCATAGCTGAGTAAGACAATAAAATTTTCTCGTCACTATAGACTTAGGACTAATAAAGGAAAAGCATCGAACGCGAGAGGGTGGTTAACGATAAGTGATAAATAGTGAGTGTGTATTTAAATTGATTTTTTAAATATGGTTTTTACCTTACTATGAAAAGTATGTTTATGAATAATTCCATTGGCGCTACTACTTGAATTTAAAAGTTAATCTTCTTAAGGTTTACATATGCTTCAATTTAGAATTGAATTGAGTTTTGGATGCACTTGGAAACTAATGAGATGTACATATGCTTTGAATTGGCATTGAATTGAATTTTGCATATGCTTTAAATTAACATAGAAATGGATTTTGAATATGTTTTTAATTGGTATTGAAATGAAGCACGCTCATGTACTAGTTGTGATTTAGCCTATGGTATGCCATTAGGCCTTAATACATACAATTATATCGATCAGAGTATGTCCTAACGTGCATGGGGGGGGGGGGGGGGGGGGGGGGGTGCCTATCACTA
>JANZLD010603564.1:0-12338 GCA_026413575.1 Erythroxylum carthagenense
TTGATTCAAGCTAGAAACCTTCGAAAATCCTCCAAGAATTTCAAATCCACGCTCAAGCACACCCACGACCATCGATGGTGAGAAATGAACGGTTAACATATATATATATATAACCTTTAAAGGCTTGTTTGGCAATTTAATTGCCACCAGTCCAAATCTGAACCTCCTCAATCCACTTTCTGATTCTAATTTCTTCCGATTCGCAATAACAATTAATAACAAATCCTAAAATCATATCTCAATTAATCCCATATCAATTGTCAATCAATCTCGGACCCGGAATCCAGTTAATCAGTCATTATACCATTTTTCCGGTCCGGACTCGATTCTCTAAAAATTCCAGAAAATTTTCCATAAATTCACAAAATTAGGAATTACATATTCCTACACTCCAATCTCATAATTCAGTTCTCTGAATTAAATTTTCTCATTCCAATTCATAATCAAAACTCATTTATACACTTATCACGCAATTTCCAGTTTCCACAATTCAATCGGGAAATGTCATACATGTACGCATATTCATATACTTATGCCATCAATAATTATTTACCGATGACTATAGAAACTATAATGCATGTAAAATTCACATTTGCCTGTACTTTAACCTGACCCGATCCAATTTACAAATATACCCGTTACTTCGGTAACGGGATGTTACATTTTCAAAGATAGCTCACTATGTGTCATGCCATAAGAGAAATGATATTTCACATATTGCTAATTTGTACTTAAAGAAAATTGCACGTCTTAATGGAATTCTAAAAGGAATCAATTTTGTTTGCTTTTTGAAATTTGTTATTAATTTTTAGAGAACACTTTGGAAGAAAATATGAACTTAAATGTACTTCAGCTTTTGTAACCATCCTTGGACTGACCAATAAACTGAAGTAGTGAATATTACTTTGAGAAATCTTTTGTGCAGCTTTGTTGGTAAGCCTATTTAGCTAAACTAAAGTTTTCTTACAATAATTATGTCAGCCAAACCACTGGAAGATATCCTTTCGAAGTTGTATATAGGAAGCTTCCTTTAAGCCCTTTATACCTTTCTTTTCCATGCTAAACACCAATTCAATTCTAATGTTGATGAGCATGCCAAGGAGATAAAGAGATTACATAGAGAAGTTCGAGAAAGAATCTTCAAGTAAGCTAGCAAAAACAAAAAGACAACGAGATTTAATGAAGATTTGTTTTGATTCACATAATGAATGAGCCTTTTCCAGTAGGACAACATAGGGTCGCTTGGCTGATAGGTTTGAGAAAGGTTCAATAGATATAGAATAAAAAGGGTGCAGTTGATTATATATTATGATTATAAAGATAATATTTTGACGCCCAACTTTGGGAGATTGCTTGATACCTTTTAAGCATGAGATGAATGAAAATCACTCCTGAGTAATAGGAGAGACTATTATAGGCATGACCGTGACAACCTCTATCACACTCGTGACACTTCCTTTATTTTTAAAAAAAATTTTAGTTATTAAAATACAATTAATTAAAATAATATTACAATATAATTAATTAAAATATTATTAGAATATAATTAATTAAAATAATATTACAATATAATTAACTAAGATAAATAAATAAATAATTATAATATAATTAATTAAATTTTCTTTTTAGAAAAATAAAACTAATTAAAATATATCAAAATTTGATGTAAAACAAAAATTTAACAAACTTTTATTTCTCAATATATTTAACAAACTAACCACTATCAATAGTAATGATAATCATTCTTTCGTTCTAGCCAACCATTATAATTATAATGATTGTATCTATTTACATTCCTCACTGCATTTATTTTTATTCTTATTATTATTACCCCGTTTGAATCAATCCCCCCTAAACTTTCTCCTCAAGCTGATGGTCCCTTTTGAATGATGAAAGTATTAACGATAAAGCTTATAAAAAGAGATGGCAATAGGACTCAGGCCTAGCCTGACTTGCCTTGCCTAAGATCAGTAGATCAGGCCTAAGTTAACTAGATCTCGAACTCTATTTTTTGAAAATTGCAGGCCTCCCCAAGCTCGAGCCCACCCTGACCTAAAACCCAACAACTAATAGCAGAAACAATGTCCTTTTGATATTTCAATTTTTTAAAAATAATTTTACATCAGGCCTAAGCTCGACCCAACCTTTACAGCAAAACAACAATGTTTTAATATTTTAATTTTTAAAAAATAATTTCAACTAGGTCGAGTCAAGCTTGAGCCTCCTACAACACGAATCAGGCTAAGCTCGTCGATTACCGTCCCTACTTATAGATAGGTTTATCATAAAATTATGGTGTATCTGTAATTTTTAACATTACTAATCTATCCTCATTTCAGGCCCAAGCCCGATCCAACCTATTGTTATGCATAATTATGGATCAGGCTAAGCTCATCCATTACCATCCTTACTTATAAATAGATTTATCATTAAATTACGATGTATCTTCAATTTTGATTACTAATCTATGCTCATATTATGAAAAATCTATAGAAGATCTTTTGCGACTTGGGGAGGGATCCAGAAGTATAACTGAAGAATATAATAAAGTGATATTTAGTTAATAACTCTTAAATTACTCTTTTAACTTATTAGTCTTTATCAGCACATTAAAATTTACAAATAAGGAATGTTACTTCGCTGCAGTATATGCAAGCCTGCAGTATCATCTCCAACGTTACTTGTGGGAAGGTTTACATCAACTTGCCAGATACACCTCAAATAATTAGCTAGTAGGCGGGGATTTTAATGCAAAGTTAGAATCTTCAAATATACGGGCGGGGTCTCAATCCAGTCCGGCTATTAGTAAGATGTTCCGAGAGTGTATTCATTCTTGTGGTCTGTTGGACCTAGGTTATACGGGTCCCAAGTTTACATGGAGAAGAGGTATGACCCAGGCGAGGTTGGACAAATCCTTTTGCTCGCCTTCCTGGCTGGCAACCTTCCCAGATACAAATATTGTCCATCTGCCTTTTTTGGGGTCCAATCATTGGCCACTACTAGTTAACATTTTCAAGGACTCAACCACTTCCCAGGGTGTAAGCAGATTTTGATTCCAGACAGCTTGGATGGCCAGTGAGCACTTCTCTCAATTTGTGGAATCCCACTAGCACCCTGATCCGCATACTCTTTGCACATCCATGGCTCGTTTTCCTGAACACTTAAGGCAGTGGAACAAATTGAAATTTGGTAATATATTTGCTCGTAAGAGAAAACTTATGAATTGGTTGAGTGGAATTCAACGAACACTAGACCGCACTGATTCTGATTCCCTTTTGGATTTAGAAGCGAAACTCCGAGATGATCTCACACAAGTATTATGTGAAGAGGAACTATATTGGTTTCAATATTCCCGCAGTATTTGGCTAGCTCAGGGCGATCGCAACACTAAATATTATCACACCGTTACGATGGCAAAGCACAGGAGTGTACGAATTACCACTCTAAAGGATGCACAGGGCACACTGCATACAAACCCTGCTTCACTTCATTTAATGGCCACTAAATATCTCCAAGCACTTTTTTCAGCAGAAACTACTCCACTAACTCTGCTTCCTATTGCTGGAGTCTTCCCCAGGTTAACTGATAAAGAGAAAGGTGCCCTTTGTTCCCCTGTAACATTCCTTGAGGTTAGGACAACTATATTTGAGATGGATGCAAATAAAACTTCAGGAGCTGATGGATTCAATGCAGCATTTTTCCAAAAACAATGGCCTATCGTGGGTACCTTAGTGTTTCGATATATTTAGAAAGTCTTCAAGCATGAACAATGGGAATCGGAGTGGAACCTTACTGTCATCGTTCTTATTCCGAAAATTCCTGCACCACTATCCATTGAGCAGTTTGGACCTATCAGTCTCTGTAATGTCCTTTACAAGACTTTTGCCAAGATTATAGTAAACCGGTTGAAGTCGATCCTTGACAAATTGGTTGCCCTCACCCAATGTAGTTTTGTGCCGGGATGCTCAACCACTGACAACATTATTATAGTCCAAGAGGTCATCCACGGGATGCAGAAAAAGAAAGGAAAATCTGGATTCCTTGCTATCAAGATCAATCTAGAGAAGGCTTATGATCGTATCCGATGGGACTTTATCCTCAAGACTCTAATTGATATTGGGTTACCAATGGAATTGACTAGTTTAATTATGAAGTGCGTGTCTTCAGTACAAATGCAAGTTTGCTGGAATGACAATTTATCTCCTCCATTCCTCCCCACGAGAGGCCTCAGACAAGGTGATCCGTTATCCCCGTATTTATTTGTGCTCTATATGGAGAGGTTGGGACATCTTATCACCTCCGAAGTCTCTCAAGGACATTGGAAGCCTATTCGACTAAATTGAACAGGCCCTCGCTTATCTCACTTGTTCTTCGCCGATGACCTAATACTATTTGCGGAAGCATCTATAGACTAGGTTAGTCGCATTTCCCACGTTCTAGACACCTTCTGTCAATCTTCTGGACAGAAAACAAACAGAGTCAAATCTAGAGTTTATTTCTCTCTTACTAGAGTTTATTTCTCTCCTAACATTCCTCGCTCCCAAGCTCAAGCGTTAAGTAGGCAATTGGGTTTTCCATCCACCACGAATCTGGGAAAGTACCTCGAAGTGCCTGTTGTTCATGAAAGATCAACGCGACATACATACCAATATGTTCTGGATAACGCTCACAACAAATTAGCCAGTTGGAGTGCCAGATTCCTTTCACTTGCTGGGCGAGTAACACTGACACAGTTAGTTATGGCGTCACTACCCATTTATACCATGCAAACTGTGAGACTACCCCATACGCTTTGTGATGACCTTGAGCAACTTATGAGGAATTTCATCTGGGATTCAAGGGAAGGTCAAAGAAAAATCCACCTAGTAAACTGGGAGACCGTTTGTAAACCCAAGACTTTAGGGGGCCTCGGTATCTGGAGACCCTGCACTACAAATGATGCTTTGCTCACTAAATTGGGATGGGGGCTTCTTACTCAACCTTAAGCTCTTTGGGTACAAGTCCTTCCAGCTAAATATCACTTTGACGACCATAATATCCCTGAATCTTTGAACAGTAGTGGAGCGTCTTCAGTTTGACGAGGCATTTGCTCCATATGGAAGTTTGTACTAGCAGGCGCCCGGTGGCATATAGGCAACGAGAAGCTCACACGCTTTTGGCTAGATAATTGGGTAGGAGAGAGCGGCCCTCTAATCCTTATGGCTATACATCCTATCCTGGATAGTCTCTTGTCTGCTCGTGTGCACGAATTTGTGGCTATAGATGGGGAATGGTCGTGGGATAAGTTTCAGCACTTCCTCCCAGCTACGGTATGTATGACTATTGCTTCCATCAAGACTTCGAGACCCGAGTTTGATGACGATCGGGTGTTTTGGGGTGCGAAACATAATGGGATATTCTCCACCTCAACGGCATAAGAGATTGTAGACAATCCTGGTGCCCGAGCCCCGAGTCGATTGTGGTCTTTGATATGGAAATGGCCCGGTCCACAGAGGATCAGATCATTCTTATGGTTAGTCGCTTAGAGTAAATTATTGACCAATCAGCAATGGGCTGCCCAACACATCACCACCGATATCCGCTGTTCGCATTGTGGTAGACCTGAAACTTGCTTACATGCTCTTCGCGACTGCCCTAGGATGCGGCAATTCTGGCTACAATTCAATTATGATGTGGAGCAGACAGATATCTCTTTGCAGGGACGCGTCGAGTGGTTGACTTCCAATTTGAGTAATCACACAGAGACTACCGGGATATGATGGTCATTGCTATTCGGTATATCCTGCTAGTTCTTGTGGCAATGGTGTAACAATAACATCTTTGACATCCACTTTTCCTGGCCAACTGTCAGTCAACATACTATTCTCGACTATGCTTTTCGGGTGCTCAAGGCTAGTATAGTTACAGCTCGGGTTCTGGTAGGCTATACGACTAGTAACACTAAGAACATTACATGGGCAAAACCTAGTGAAGGATGGATTAAGTTGAACACAGATGGAGCTATGTCAGTATCCCACCGGACTACCTCTTCTAGGGGCCTCCTACGTGATAGTATCGGTAGGTGGGTGGGAGGTTTTGTACACAATATGGGCCTTTGCTCGCCTTTGGAAGTTGAATTATGGGGAGTGTATTTGGGATTGACTCTGGCTTAGGATATGGGATACCGATGAGTGGACCTTGAGGTCGATTCCTTAAATGTTATCAACATCCTATCACCATCTACATTGTACCCACCCACGAATTCCTCCTTGGTACAGACTATTTACACCCTACTGGCGCAATCCTGGACGGTTCGAGTTAGCCATGTCTTTTGTAAAGGAAATCATTACGCTGATTGGTTGGCTTCTAATGCGAAACTGTACGAACCCGAATTTATTTCTTTAACCCATTCCCCTTCAGGATGCCTTGTACTCCTTTCTGAGGATGCATATGGGGTCTTAACCTCAAGGCCCTCTGTTTAGACCTCGTTTTCTACTCTTTTGTATTAAAAAAAAAAAGAAATTATGTTACTTAAGTTAATTAAACTTGTATTAACTATTAAGTGCATTGGAAGTTGTGTTTAATAGCCTCGTTTGTATGCTTATAAATAAGACACTTAAATTCTAACCATTCATTAAACTTCAAATTTGTTACTATCTAAAAACAATCTTTCAATCACATTTAAAATTTTTAATTTTATATAGTATTTAACTTTTTTTATAATAGTCTAATATCAATTAAACTTTTATCTTGCTAATTTGACATCTGAATTAATTTTTAAAACACTGATATTTCTACACTTCCAGAGAAAATCAAACAACAGGAAAACCGTGCTAAGGCCTTGTAACTGGGTACAATATCAGTATTCTTAAGCAGGAATATCCGAGGTACGTTAGTCCCCATCGATGAGAATTTGCACATTTCTAAATTTGTTGGTGGCAAGAACTTGCTAATTCAACAACCCCTGAAGTCTCAACTTGGCCCTGGGACAATGGGATCTACTCTAGACAAAAGCTTGCTTGTCCATCCCCAAATTCCTCTTCTTGTCAGGTATACTTGAATGCGGTTCAATATCTGACTATTTTCTTCCACACGCCTAAATGCGACAAAGAGTCCAAAGACTGCCGCTATGCCACCTGGTATTGAGAATATAAGAACGAAAGGTCCTGGAGGTATCTCTGAATTGGCTCCGTTACTGTCTGAAGAGGAGCAATTGGAAGATGATATCAAGTTTGCTTGTAATTGTCGCATTTCTCCACTTTCTATGACTTTAAGGATTGCCTCCGACATGTCAAAAGCCAGGGCTGAGCCTTTAGGGAACGCCTGAGGGTGAGAATGGGGAGTCAATGAACGATCCAAAAAGCCTGGACTCGCACTGAAACAAAAAAAAAAAAAAAACTAAGCAGGGTAACTTACAAAACCAAAACCTCCAAGCTGGAAGGAATGTCCCGTTTTAGTGTAGCCTTCGCAGTGCTTCGCAAGGAAGACATTCGCGTGAGGCTCAACGAAGAAGGCAGCTTTAATTTCTCCTGTCTCAAAGGCTTCTGGGTAATCGTTTATTGAATTGATGCTCTTAATATTCTCTGGCTTGAAGTGCAACACATCGATCAGGTATCTTACTATAAAGGAGTTGCCATTACAACCTACACCTGCATTTATGCTTTTGAGTGTTTCAACATCTAGCACAGATGGCTGCAGCCGGGAAATGGTCATCTTGGACGTCAAGCTCGCCGTAAAAGTTGATATTACAATCAGAATCACAAATAGCCATGGTCCAAGTACAAATCGAGCTATACCGCTCTTCAATGGCTCACCTGTTCATGACACACGAGCAAGAAAGTCAAATACTAAACCCACACCTTAATAATCAATTTTTTTGTTATATTCATGTAGCGTCTTTGTTAACTTACGGTGTGCGTTGAAAATTACGGTGACTGAAAACCATAGCATATCGCCAAACCCTTGAAAATCTGTGTTCTCTCTGCGTTCAATCAACCATACAACAAAACATACGAGCATATGCATTGATATAATTAGCAGCCACATATGTAGAGTAAAGACTTTCAACATCCATGTCAGATTGTACTTTTCAGACTTCAGGGTCACCACCATGACCAGTCCGGAATCTACGTACGGGTGAGAAAATTGAGCATACTGCAATCGGTCCGACATTATCTCTGTGTCTCCAACAGCTGCATCCAAGGCCTGTTTTTAGCATTAGAAACAAATTTGTTTGAGGACACGTGGAAAGAATAGATGCTCTCAGAAACTGGAGAGGAACTCTGACCTTGTAAGAAATTTGCTTCACCATATCATCGTATGTGCCATAGAACGGAACCAAGACATAAGGAAAATTATAAGGCAGGTGCTTTACAACAGCCTCGAACACATTAATTGAGAATCCAGTTACGTAAGTTCGATTGTCACCCTGATCAAAAGTTACTCGCACGAACTGATCAAAAGCACCCTTTGCAGGGACTCCTATCTTCAAAGGTCTATCTGCATCACATGTCGCCCATCCTTTTGGAACATTTTTCATGCCTCCAGGCCAATAAATTGGGCCGAGATCTACCAAGGATCCATTGCTTTTATCGTGCATCTCAGAGAAGCCGAATTCTGGTGACCAAAACGCCATCTTTCTGTAGCCATCACTGACGACATTAACGACCTCAAATGTGGGCAATTGCCACAATCTGTTGTTTTCGAATCTTATCTTGCCACTTAGACCATCTGAATTGCTGGATTGAATGATTCCAGATAAATGTTTCCAGTTTGTATGGTTCTCTGATAGCTCCATTGCTTGAGCAATAGCCCAAGTTGCATCATAAGCACGGAGTGCAAAAATACTAAGATTAGAATACTCTTCTTCCTCTGGGTACTCTGATCCATACTTCCTTAGAAATCTAAATTTGAAATGTTTAAATAGGTGTTTCGTGTCGTTAAAATGAGTTCTGAAACCAATTACGCCTTCCATGTTGCCGAGGACAGAAGAATCAACAGAGTCAAGACAGCTAGCAATATCATCTGCAACAATCCATACATAACCTTTCTCCATCATCCCCATCTGCTTTGCCTTCTCAAACATCATGATAGCCAACTTTAAGGAGGATTTCACGATTACGAAAACCCTATTACTCCTGCTCTTCAACTTGTTAAGCTGTAGTTCGATGACTGATTCAGGGTTTGCCAGTGAAGACAAGGAAGGAAATGCCAAGTGGTACTCAATCTCTGAGTCTATATCCTTCAGTTTATCAGAAAGAAGGGTTACAATCCCAGAATCAGGGGACAACCCATTGTCGTGTTCATAGACTGCTGTCACTTTTCGCCACTTGAACTGACTTACAATGGCTGCTATACATTGCAAGTGGAGGGTAATGTGACTACTCATTTGGAGGAAATTCGGCAACTGCTTTCCCATCAATGGGGGGATTATGGCAGGTGAAGTTAAGGATATGATTGTAATGTCTTTGATGTTTTTGTTAATCTCCGAGAATATAGCAGCTTCTTGAGCATTCATTGTCCCGACGATGGCTTGCACTTTTTTGCTGTCAATGAGCTCAATTGCTGCAGGTAGCCGAGTTACCGAAAGAATCAGGAACTACCAACAAATAGCCCTTTAAATCCAAAGTCCAATTAGCAGCAGTACATGTTCTTGTTTAATTTTAAGTTTCGTTTTTTCTGTTTGTCTCTGCAAACAAAATTGTATTGGTTTATGCCTAATAAATCCACTAATAAAAGTCAAGAACAAAGAAAGCTTCAAACAAATGGGATTGGTCTAGAAGCCATGGAAATGGATGGCCCCTTGTACGTGAAAACTTACTGCATCAGTTTCGACCCTACACTTGGTAGAATAATTTGTGAATCAAACTTCCTTTTCCATACATGATGACAGAAGAAAATTTCAGGATACAGTATAAGCCTAGTCCAGGCTACCAGGTTCAGGTAAGAGGTAACAATAGTCATTTTTTAACTTTCCCTGAGCTACTAGTCTCAGAACGAGAAATGACCAAATAGTGCGAAAATACTTCCTAAAAGTTACAGCTCAAGAAGCTGTCAGGACTTTACTACATTGGTTCAGAAACGCTTGACTAGTCAAATGCCGACACATCATGTCCTACGATCCAAATTGGAAAACCACTTGTTATAACTTTCTGCTACATTTCAAGACTATTGAACATGAAAAAAAAATTCAAATGAGTTTAATTTTGAAGCAAACGGACTCAAGCAGTGGAGTTTATTAAGTTGTGAATATGAGTTCTTTCATTTCAGGTTGAAGAAGACACAGAAATCTTACCAGCTGAGCTCCTACGCGAAAATATATGCTCCAACCCCAGCTTCTTAGAGTGACAGAAATCTGCCAGAGCCATTTCCATGGCTACTTTCTGCTCCTTCCCAACACGCCAGGTATCGTCAAAAACACCACCAATGGTGCCTATATTTCGGAGAGTCAACGAGCAGTTGTTCCCTCCTCCATTGGCCGTAGCTTTTGATCCCAAGAACAGCAGGAAAGTCAAGAAAATGGAAAGGAAACGACGCATTTTTTCGCTGTCTCGCCCCCAAGTCTTTGATTTTGCAGAGTGAAATAGTTGACCCTTACATTGCAAGAAAACCAGAGCAATGTTATGCTTTATACACAAAGGTCTTCAACGTTATAGTTATTCCTCCGAAAAAAAAAAGGTTGGAATCTTCATCTAATTTAACGAAGATTCTCGGTTTCTTCTGGGTATGCACAATCTTTCATTTTCAGGGCTGGCATGAGTTACGACTTTTTTCGAGTATTCCATAGCAAAGCAACTTGTAAATAAAATCCAACTTGTGAAATTAAAGACAGTTGACTAATCCTCTAAGCTACATTCAAAATGCTTAAGAACGGAGACTCTAATAAATAGGATTTCTCAAGTTTCAAACCAAAAACAGAAAAGAAAAGAGGTAGTTGACTACAAAAATTTAATAATTTTTGCTGTCCTTAGTTAAAAAATTCTTTTAGAGTTGTTAGAAATGAGATGAGAAACACTGCTTAGTGCGAGAAAGTTTGCCGCTATTTTTTGCTCATTTCGTTTCAGAGTCTGGTGTGTTATATACTTATATTGTTTTCTGGCTGCTTCTTCTCCGTCCTATGACTCCCCTCGACTCCGGGGGACAGCCAGTCAAGAAGGGGAAGACGTGAAAGCGGGATGAAGAGCCTCCCCCACCTCCGTCGTCTTATAGTCAGGCTGTCACCGGTGGTCCATTGACAGTCGAAGCTGCAAAGCCCGTCGTCTGGCCGGAGGATCAACCAAATGGATATTGAGGAAGGAGACATTACGCCTGTCGTTGGGGAACAAGGGGGCAGCATTACGCTCTTCTCCCAGTTACGATCGAGACTGGATAAGCAATAGGAACGTGCGGTGGTGGTGAAAGATCTAGGCCGCAGGGTTAGTTTCAACGTGCTCTCCCAACGCCTCCGTAGCCTTTGGAAGCTTCGAGGGCCCATGAAGTTGGTGGACATAGATTACGATTTTTTCTTGCTAAAGTTTCAGGAAGACGAGGATTTCTTACACGTCCTTACCGCTGGCCCTTGGATGGTTTTTGGACAGGTTGTCGCTGTTCAACATTGGTGCCATCGTTTCGTCCTTCCCATGCTCGGATATCCAATGCAGTCGTGTGGATTAGGATTCTCAACCTTCCCATAGCATGGTACCACCCACAGATCTTAAGGGCTATCGGAAACCTTGTTGGAGATACTGTGAGGATCGATGAAGCCTCCATGCATGCCCAGCGAGGAAAGTACGCGAGTATTGTTGTGGAAGTCGATCTCAACGTTCCGTTGCAATCTCACATGGTTCTGGATGGAGAGTCCTTGTTAGTAACATATGAAGGTCTTCCCCAAGTATGCTACACTTGCGGGATCGTGGGCCATTCTCCCATCGCTTGTACCCGAAAATCTACAGCGTCCACGGTGGTTGCTCCTACGCTGGCTCCTCAGATACCCAGGGAGTCTGATCCAAGCGAGCAGCTGGCAACAGGGGAGGAGCGTCTGGCCGAAGAGACTAGCAACGGTTATGGTCCTTGGACCAATGTGCAAAGACGACGTTCCCGTACCGGTTTGAAGGGACGGATGCTGCAGGCAGAACAGGACTCACGTGGAGGGCCAGCGCTAGGCGACTCGCGGTACGCAGTGCTGGACCAGGGGGCTTCGGGCCTGGAGCCTGGCGAGACTTCGAGGGTTTCTACCCAGGTGGGTTTGGAAGGATTGGGCCACAGGGTCCAAGTGGAAGTACAAGGTGGACCAGGGGCTTTTCAGCCCACAAGGGCCAAGGCTAGGCCAACTGCACAAGCTCGTGGGTCGGAGTAGCGCTAGTCGGCCCCGCCGACTAGCG